>PVJO010012612.1:0-55160 GCA_004026905.1 Hystrix cristata | reverse complement strand
TTTAATTATCACATAGAGTCTCTACTATATATTTAGCTAGTTTTGATGGAGTGTCCTTTAAAATAGCTCTACTCCTTGGCTTTTTATCTCCAGGCCCAGAAATTAAGATCATCTTACTTCTTCAGGTAACAGAAGATTATTTCTGTTACTTAAACTCACTATGAATTCATAAGAATTACTTAGAATGGTTCCAAATGTCCCTGAAAGGTATCAAGAACTAGGTTTAACTTCTTCAACAGTTTCACAGAAGTAACACAAACAGGCTCAGAAAAATAGAGACCTGGCAATCCCATAAACATATTTTATCTAATTCCAGCACACATGTTGTGAAAACATGACTAAAATAAGGAGAAAGCAACTTACGTACCTCTGTGTAAATACTATGTATTGAAAAATGTCACCTCAAAAGTTATAGGTTGAAATCCTACTCTACAATGTAGTAATACTGGGAGAAGACGACTTTGGAAGGTAATTAGGTTTAGAGGAGGTCATGAAGGTGAGGTTATTGGCATGATGGGATCTGTGCTCATACAAAAGGCATCCAGAGAGCTCCCTCACTCTGTCTCCCACAAAGGAGATCATGTGAGCTCCGAGGAAGATAAGGGTTACCTACAAGCCAAGACAGAAAGCACTTGGTAGAACTTACCCCACCAACACACTGCTCTTGGATTCTCCCGGCTCTAAAACCTTGAGAAGTAAATTTCTCCAGTTTAAAACACCCAGTCTATATTGATTTGTAATGACAGCTGACTAAGACATGTACCACCAATCTTGGAAGAATTTTTGATTTTATGCAACATAGAATTTTCATGACCTAGACAGTGTTCTGTCTAGGTAACAAGGGCAGTTGCTCTCCTGGTAAAATTTACAGAGAGAGAGAAAGTACCCTATTTTCCCATCATCAGACATAAAACAGTATAATTATACATTTGGCATTGACACCATAAGTTTTCCTTTAATTTCCTGTACAAACTTTTTACTGAGAACCTCTCATGAGTCTAGACTATATGTTGTTTTAGGAAATAATTAGATGGCAAAATGAATTATAATAACAAATATTTCTAAGATATTTAGCTGAAGGATCCTGACAAGTAAACAGCAAAAACTATGAAGTATGATCAAAATATAAGGTGAATGTTTAAATAAACATTATACTACAGTAAAAAAACATATTGCCATTAATCTCCCTCGGTATACTCATCCTTGCTTCGAATATACTTATCTCATTGTCTGGCCACCTTCTGAAGCAGTTCCAGTAGTCCTCTTTTGTGTGTCTTTACCAAATGTGATGAAAAATACAACGAATGCTGCAGCCCAGGGCCATCCAATGAAAAGGCAGGCTCATTCCCCTTACTCACCAGGTCTACCACCACATACCTTCTGGCTATTCCTCAAAGTCAAAAGGACTGAACTGATTTAGGACCTTGAGGTAGCCATGACAGTGCAACCAAAAAAATTATAACCAAGAACATTATAACTTGAATGAATAAAGAGAATTAACTGATGAATCAGATGTTAAAATTATCTGACAAAATTTTAAAGTAGTTGTCAGAGAAATGTTTCAGTAACCAATTACAAATTCTCTTCATATAAATGAAATAAAATGATGATCTCAACAAAGAAATGTTATAAAACAGAATCAAATAGAAATTACAGAAACCCAAAAATACTGTAACGGAAATGAAAAATTTTGTGAATGGGTTCAATACCCGAATGGCGATGACAAAAGATAGAATCTATCAATTTACAGGCCGAGGAGCAGAGTTCACCCAAATCTAAATCTTAACAACACAGGAAAACCTTTTAAAAGTGCCATGTAGACCAATAACAAATGGACAATAATAAGAGTCTTTATTTATATCCCTGAACTCCCAGGATGAATGAAGAGACACATCCCAAAAGAGAACTCAAAATCATACTGGCTGAAAACTTACTGAATGCGGTGAAAGACGCGAAACTACAGATCTGTGAACTTCCGTGAACTCCAAATGAAAAATCACTAAAAACTACACTGTAACTAAATGAGTGAAGTCAAAGGAAACAACACACTACAGATAGGGAAATATCAACTGAAATAACAGATTTCTCATTTGAAACCTGAAGTCCAGAAGAAAGCGGTGCATTTTTCATGTCCTGACAGAAAAGAACAATCAACCATGAAAACTGTATGAGATAGAAGTACCCTTTAGTAAAGAGAGGGAAGAAACATTTGCACAATGAGAGAACATTAAAATCATTCGTTCTGAGCAAAGCTGTCCTTGAAGTTCACTACAGGAAGCTCTCAAAACAGAAATGAAAAGATAAAAGCAGAAATCTTGGAGTAAGAGGTAGCATCAGGAAAGAAAGAACAGAAAACTGAGCAGAAATACGGTACAATCAACTATTCTTTCCCTAAATTTTATACATCACATTTGATGACTGAAACACAACACGGTCTTCTAAACAATGCTATTTAAAATAGAAAAGGAACCACCTGAAGTAATGAATTGTTGAGAACAGTAAGTTATTATAAGATCTATTTTTCCAGTTGTAATATAGTAGAGAAACTATTACAAAAACTATATAAAGAGATACACTCAAATACATTGATAAAATGAAATTCTTTTAAAAAAAGTTTAACTCATAGGGAGTCATAAGAGAGTGATAGATTTATTAAATCATAATTTCCTTATCATTAAATGTGCCTTTTAAAAGTATACAGTTCAGTGGTTATTGGCATATCCAGAGTTGTATTATTATCACAACAATCAATTATAAAAATATTTTTATTACTTCAAAAAGAAACTTCAGACCACCCAGCAATAAACTTGCCAACCTCCATCATCATAGGCAACCACCAATCTGTCTCTATAGATTTTCTTCTTCTGAAAATATTATACGAATGAATTCCACAATATGTAACTGGCTTTTTTCACTTATGATAATGTTTCTACATTTCATCCATGTGGTATCACACATCAGCACTCTCTTTTTATGATCAAATTGCATCTCGTCATATGCACACATCAAATTTTAGTCATTCTTTCATTAGTTAATGAACATGTGGGATATTTCTAATTCTAGTTCTGATGAATAATGCAGCTACAAACATTCGTGTACAAGTATTCATAGGGACATGCATTCCCCTGAGTATAGATCTAGGAGTGGAGCTGCGGGATCACACTGTAACTCTGTTTAAATACTTCAGGAACTGGTAGCTTGTTTTCCAAAGCAGGAGCAACCATGTCAATCCCCAGTAGCAGTGTCTCAGTGTTCTACATTTTCCATATCCCAATCAACACTCAATATTTGATGGTTTTGTCTTATTTGGTTAATAACTGTTGCTAACCTTGTGGGTATAAAGTACGAGTTCATTGTGGCCTTCATATGTATTTACCAGCTGGATGATACTGAGCATCTTTTCATTGGCTTATTGTTCATTTTTACAACCTCTGGGGTGATGTATCTGTTCGCATCATTGCCCAATTTTTAGTTTCTTTTTTAGTACTGGATTGTTATAGTACTTTATACTTTCTAGATACAAATTCTTTTTAGAAATAAGGTTTACAAATCTTTTTTTTTTCATTCTGAGTGTTGCCTTCTCACTTTTTTTTAGTGCCTCAAAAGGCACTAAAATTTTTAACTTTGATAATGATCATGTTATCTAATTTCTCTTCTTTTGTTGTTTTGGTATCACACCTAAGGAATCAGTCCAAGGCACATTTGTGCCCAGTCCAAGGCCACAAATATTTATATTTATGGTATCTCCTAACAGTTTCATACTTTTAGCTCCTATATTTAGGTCTTTGAACTACTTGGAGTTACTTGTTATATATGATGTTATTACAGACAGCTGAGTTAGGTAGAAATATAGGCAGTCAAACAGGGCTGGGCCCTTGACGGAGTCAATACACAAGAGAATACACTACAACTATGACCACAGGTGCAGCCATTCAAGGCCAGGCCTCAACATAAGATAAAATGATCAGAGCTACACACATGCCTGGGAGACAAGCAATAAGCTGAGGATTATACTTATCCGATCTGATAAAGCCCAGACAAATACAGGTCACCCCAGTGGGTGACCAGGACCTCTGGATCCACTCCACCCTGGAATGTCTTTGTTCTTTCCATGTCCATTTGCTACGTGACCCGTTTCCCCACTGGATCAATATTACCTAAGCGACTATACTTGTAATGTTGGTTGATCATAATTCTGACCCGTGTTGTACCTACCTCGTGATTTTACTCTATAAAACTTCACCTGAAAAGTGGGCTCATTGGCAACTCACTTGGGTCCCCTCCTGTCTCTCAGGAGCTATCTTTCCCTGTCAATAAATTTTCGTACTCTTAACCTTCTTTGTTCCCTAGAATTCATTCTTCAATTTCGGGGAACACGAACTCAGCATATTTGACATCTAGCAGGTTGGGAGTTATATTTTTTCCCCTATATCAGTGTGATGTACAGCTCACATCTATTTCTTTTGCATGTGGATATCCACTGTTCAGGCAAAAGTGAAATAACCATACTTTTGTACAAGAAGAGACTGCAGCAACCCCCTTCCAAGAAAAGAGGCCCCATCTCTCTGAGAGATAAAAACCTAACTTAGGAAAGTGAAATTTAACCTTGAATTGGTGATGTCATTTCAGAGAAATAGAATCCAACAAAAAATAGAATAGAGTTTAACCTACAAGGACTCTGCTTTGTCCCTTTCTGCCCAGTACCCCTTGCCCACATCTCCTGCCCCCAGAGCTCTGTACATCATCCCAAACACCCCTGACCAAGAGCTGGCTCCTGTAGTCATAACCCAGGTTTATGGTCACCAGAGGCAATAAAACCTTCACCCTGAAGTTTCTTGCAGCGGTTATCTTGTTGGTTTCGCCAGGGGTCTTCTTTGACCTAACACTCTCCCGCCGATTTGCTGTGCCACTCTCGTGAAAGATGAGTGGGCTCTAACAGTGAAGGTTTATCACCAGACTTATCAGTTTTATTCTATTGACTCATATGTCTCTCCTAAATGTCTGCCATGCTGTCTTGATTTGAAATCAAGAGGTATGCATCTTTGTCAAGATTTTAAAAACATACGACATAAATGCTGTTACATATGAATGCTTGCCTTAATTGATCTAAATATTCCAACCTATAAACAGAGCTTGGGAAAGCAGAATAAACACACACAAGTGTATATTGCTTATAAGAAATTCACTTCATATTCAATGATACAGATAAATTGAAAGTAAAAGAATCAGAATAATATATAGACAAACATTAATCTAAAAACATTAGGCATTATTATCTGCTACAGATTGTAAAGCAAAAAAGCTTCCAGAGGCCAAGAGGGGCAATAACTATTGATGAGAAGCTCAACACACCATGAAAATATAATGATCTTAAATGTGTGTATAGCAAGCAACAGAGCCTTATTATAAATAACACAAATTTGATAGCTTTGAAATTAAAAATTAAAAATTCACAATTACAGAATCCAGCACACCCTCTTTAATAACTGATAGAACTACACAGAAAACTACCACAGACACACAATCTGAACAACAATCTGAACAACATAAGATCTAACCAACCTTTGTAAATACCCCAACCAACAGCAGATATGCTTCTTAAGTGACTATGAAACATTTACCAAAATACATCATATAATGGAAAGCAACACATACTAACCTCAACACAGTATTTTCTCTGATCATAATGGAATCAAACTAGCAATCGGTAAGAGAAAGACAACATAAAAACCTGTAAACAAATGGAAATTAAATTATGTACTTTTAAGGAAGCCACAGGTTAAAGAGAGTTTCCAAAGAAATTTTTAAAGCATACACAGCTGAATGACAGCAAAATACACTATGCTAAACTGTGGGCCGCAGCAAAGGCAAGGCCAAGGAGGAAATGTACAGTGCTGAAGGCTTATATTAAAAATGATGGACGATTTTAAGCCAATAATACAGCTTCCTAGCTTAATAAGCTGAAAGCAAGTGGAAGGAAGGAAATAATAAAAATAGAAAAGTAACAGAGAAAATCAATGAAACAAAGAGCTGGTTCTTCAAAAAAATCAGTAAAATTGATAAAGCTCCAGTAAGACTGATAAAAGTACAAATGGAGAAAATATAAATCACCAATATCAGACGTGAAATAATGGATACCATTATAGATTCAGTGGCAATGAAAAAGAGGATACTACAAACAACTTCATACCCATCAATTTGCCAACTTTAGAAAAAATTGATCAATTCTGTGAAAACCACAAACTAACTGCAGTAGGCGGAACAAAGCCCCATGTCCCAGAAAATGCTGACATTATAATCCTGGAAAACTCTATGCTGCCTTATCTAACACTGGTGATTAAAGTGAAGGATGTTAAAATGAAGAATCTCGTATTATCCAGGTAAGACTCAATCCAATCAGACATTTTTTTGAAGGTGGCAAACCACTCACCATGGTGGCACATACCTATAAATTCAGCTACTTGGCTCAGTCCTCAGTGTTGCAAACAAACAAAACAACAAGCAGTAGCAAACTCTTCCTTGCTGTGATGACAAAACTAGCCGTGTGAGAAAGTTCTGATGCCCTGAACATCGCAGGTAGATGAAGGGAACCATGAGCTAAAGATAGCAGGTGTCTCCTGGAAGCTGGAAAAGTCAAGCAAAGGAGTGGCCCAGAGTCTTGCAAAAATGAGGGCAGACCAGCCAACCCTTTGATCTTAGCCCAGTGAGACACATATCACTCTTGTATCCTACAGAGCCATAAATTAATAACTATGTGTTGTTTTAGACCACTAAATTTGTTACACAAGAATAGGAAAATAATGCACTATGAAAACTCAACCAAGGTAAAGCAGATAACCTGAACAGCCAAAAATTATTAAGCAAATTGATTACATAATTTAAAAGATCCTGAATAAGAATTTTAAGTTTGGACAGTTTCGGTGGAGAATCCCACCACATTCCAGAAGAATATCAATTTCACACAATCACTTCTTATTAGCCTAGTAAATAGAGCAGAAAATAAAAAGAACCAAAATTATAAAGTAGTATCTCTTAGGAACTTAGATGGAAAAAGACCTCAAAAAATATGAAGCCAATGTTAATGACATATAAATGAAATTACATACCACGACTAAGTGAGATCTATTCCAGATACACAAGCATAATCACTACACATGAACTGATCAGTGTAAACCACCTTCTCAATGACCCAAGAAGAGCAATCACACTATAATACCAGGGGACACACAAAAGCCTCTCACAAATCCAACAGCCATTCACAATTAAAATCAAGAAAGTTCAGCAAAGAGGAGAATCCCGCCAACTTGATATAAGGAGGCCACCAAAAATATCTCTTATCTAACATTATACTTAATGGCAAAAGACTGAATGCTTCCAAGACCAGGAGAAAGACAAGAACAACTCTCTCACCTCTTACCGGGTCTAAAGGGACACAGTACTGGACGTCCCAGTCACCGCAACAAGGCAAATAAATGAAGAGAAGACAGACTGGAAATACTGTAAATATCTTTACATATTACATTAATGTGCATGTAGAAAAATCTAAGAAAACTACAAGCATCTTAGGATAAGTGAGTTCATCAAGGTTGCAAGTTACACTAAAAAATAATTATACATCTACACTTTAACAGTGAACATGCAGAAACTGAAATTAAACATATAACACTATAATCACTCTGAAGAAAAGAAAGATATCTTGGCATAAACTCAATATGTATAGCATCTATGTAGTAAAATTATGAAATATTAATGAACAAATGAAAGCAAGTCTTATATAAATTCAGAGACAAATAATTACATAAATTGGGATACAAGATATAGTAAGAGGGTCAGTTCTTCCCAAATCTGTAGCTTTAAGGCAATGACCATCAAACTTCCAGCAATTGTTTTGGTAGATACAAAAAAGCTTACTCTACAATTTAATTGAAAAAGCAAAATTTCTTAAATTTGGAAAACAATTTTTACAAAGAATAATGAAACAGTATGACTTGCTTTCTTACTAAGGTTCACAGTACACATAGCTAAGTATTCATGACCAGGGGACCCTGGGAGGATCGATAAGCACACTGACCAACAACACAGAGTACAAGATTTAAGAATGTGACACAAGTATGCCCGCCTGCTTCATGACGATGTGTAAAACCATTTCAATTAAGGAGGCACAGCCTTTTCAATAAACATTACTGGAGAGAGTGTGGCACCTAGAGACAAATAAAATGAACTTTCTCCTTAACCTCCACCACTCACACACAAAAATTAACTCAAAATAGATCAGGAACGGCAACGTAAAACGTAAACATATAAAACTTCTAAGAACAAAAAAGGAGAAAAGTAAAGGGTCGCGGCCTAGTGGAGGAGCTTTGGAGTAGGACATCCAAAGCAAGCCATAAAAGCAGAGAACTGAGCCTCATCGAATTAAAAATTTGAGTTCTCTGAAATTAAACGTAAAGAGATTGTAAAAGCTGTCCACAGACAGAAATATTCGCAAACCGCATGGCCAACAAAACAGGTATTTTGAACATACACATAAATGTTCACAGAGGAAAACCGGGTAACCCTTCTAGCTTCCCTTGATCACAGAGGACTTTAACATTACTGATTTGGGGAGTCACACAGCGGGGCCATATGTTACTAGTCTCCCAGAAGCTGGAGGGAGACCTCGTGTGGGTCATTATGCTAACAGTGGCCTAGGTCTTCAGGGACACGAACGCACTTCTGGTGAAAACACTGAGTGTTCACGTGGTCCTGCAGATGTCCCACGTGTGGCTCGAATGGTATAAAAATGCTTTGCCTCTCTGCTTCCTATTGTGTCTGCCTCCTTCACTGCCTTAAACTTTGGTCGAGTTCTGCTCAACTCTACATGTAGACATGTTGACCATTCAAGAAGATTTTGTCTACAAGTCTACTACAGAGTTAATTAGACCTAGATTTGCCTCCTTTCTCCGCCCACTTCGAGGCTCTAGACACCTGCCAGACTCCATGACCAGAAACAATGGATCATAAAAGAAGTGGAAAGAGTTACCACCTGAGTTCCCAGAAGATTTCCCTGCATTCCCAGACATGAATACTCCTCTGCTTGACTGCTATCCTGCATCTGTAACTCCTTGCCTCCCTGGGAGTTGAGAAGCTCATCTGAGAGTAAAGCAATCACTTTTCCGCTCTTTGCCCACAGCATAGGGCCCCCTTTTGCTCCTGTCATTCTTGTCTCTTGAGTCACTGGCTGTATCATGCACCAACAGGAGCAGACCTTTTTTTAGTTATAGTCTCACAACTGGACAGTAAAAAAACAGACCATATAATCAGAAAACAGGAAAAAAATATGAAGAGTCATTTCACCAAAGAGGGTATCCAGATGGAAAATAAGCACATAGGAAGGTGTTCAACATCGCTACCACTAGGAGAATGCAAATTAAAACCACAGTAAGACACCATGGCACAGCTATGAGGATGGCACAAATGAACAAAAAGTGATAACATACAATGGTGGCCGAGGAACAGAACACTGCATTGCTGGCAGTATTGTAAAATGGCACAACCATATTGTACTCTACAAACTAAATAGGAAACCACCACATGAGCAAGCAATTGCACACACGGGCATCTGTCCTATTTACACACTCCCTGTACATCCCAGACAGATAAATTTTATACTCTCACAAAAACTGATACATTAATATTCCACATGGCTTTATCTGGAATACTTAAAACTGGAATGAGCCTAGATATTATTCAAGAGACAAATAGTTAAACACACTATAGTACATACACACTATGAAAAGTAATAAGTAATAAGAAGGAACATACTGCTAACATATGCAAAATTTGGATGAATCTACAGAGAATAATGGAGAATAAAAGTCAATCACTAAAGGTTACAGACTATGGTATTCAATTTATAGAACATTTTTGAAATGACAAAATCCTAGAAATGAAATACTGTCTAGAGATGAAGTATAGGGCACAGGTAGGGGGGCACAGGGGAAAGAGAGAGATGTGGTTATAAAATGTCAACATGAGGAATTCCCGTGAGATTAGTATTGTTTTATATTTTGCCTGTAGTGAAATTATCCATGTGACAAAATCTTGAGAAATTTAGACACACAAAAGCACTTACAAATAAGTATAGGTAAAACTGAAGAAATCAGGTTAAGGTTTGTGTATTGTGTCAATATCAGTATTCTTGTTATAAAATTATACCATCATTTTGCATAACATTCCCCATTAAGCAAAACAACACACCATAAAAGGAATCTTTCTATACTTCCTTTTACAACTGCATGTGAATTTACAATTATCTCAATAAAATTTTAGTTTAAAATTAAGCAGAGCTAGGAGTGTCACTCAGTGGTAGGAAAAGTATTTGCCTGACATATGGAAGGCCCTGAGTTCAATCCCAGCAACACCAAATGCAGGAAAAAACAACAAACAAGTAAAGTATACACTACAGTAAGACAATGAGCTCCAGGAAAGGTAAAGCCAGAAAAGTTTCTTTTCTGCCACTCTCTCTAGAGTTTGGTACTTACCTAGAATAAGATGAGAAAAAAGGTTTTTTTGTTTTTGTTTTTGTTTTTCTATTTTTGTTGTTGTTGTTGTTTTAGTTTTTTGTTTTGGTTTTGTAATATAACTCATAGCCAGGAAAGACAGCCAGATATTTAACATACAGATAAAATGCTAGTGAGAAGTTAGTCTCTGTAACTTCCAAAGATTGGTTGTCTTTTAGATGCTTCAGCCTGAGGCCAAAGCATGAGTCTTTAACACTAATGTCAGAATACAAAGCTTCTCCCTGATTTCCAGTACCTGCAGCCAATCCTACTTGTAGCAAAAATAAAGAGACCTGGCTTCAGAGCACTCAGTATAGGTCACACTCAAAGGCAGCCGGGGTTCTCAGGGGAGGTGTGTGTTTTCCAGTTACAGCATGGCTAGGACGGGGCGGGGGGCGGAGCAGTCCTAAGAGCAAAAAAGGCTTGAAGAAGATCACAGGGAAGGGAGAAAGGATGGCCCATTGCTGATGTAGGATAGTCCTTGTGTGAAGACAGAAATCATGATACGGGTAACCCAGAAGTGGAAAATGAAGGCCCCCTCCAGCGGGCAGCATATGGGAACAAGTTGACCAACATCAAAGAAGTTGCTCTGAAATTTCTACTACTCTGGATTCTGAGACACAAAGAAAATTTTGATCTTATAGAGGATAAATTGAATATTCCCTGTGATTTATTTGGGCCTTAATGCTAACAGCAGGAAGATTTTGTTGATCAAATGTCTTCCTTGCATCTGAAAAATAAGAATACAGGGCTGGGGCTATAGAGTTCAGTTACTAGTAAAAAAGAAGAAAACGACAATGACAATTTTTATTTAAATGTATTTTTAACTAAGAAAACCATTTTAAAAATACATACTTATGGGGCACTGTGTGATGTTTTGATGCATGTATATGTTGCATACTGGAATATGGTTAGACATCCATCTCCTTAAACACTTACAATTTTTTATATAAACACATTCAAAATCTCCTCTTAGCTTTCTGAAATATATAACACGATTATGTGCAGTCATTCTACTGCATAATAATACACCAGCACTTCTTAATCACCTTTCAGTATCACAGAGTACCCGGTGACCAAAGCGTCCCCATCCCTCACTCCTCCGTTCTCTCCCCAGCCTCTGGAAACCACGAGACAGCAATGGGTAACCGACTGGGGTCTGAGGTATCCAAACTAGGAGGCCCTCACAAAGTTGAGGACATCTGAAAGGACAGGAAAGAGTCTGCCAAGTGACCACTTAAGTGTATTTTCTTAGCTCTAGCAGTTAAACCCAAAATAGCATCAGAGAAGTCACATGAAGCCATGCGCCATATTTTAAATGAGTTTACTTGGATTCAGTCACCTGCAGATTTCAAGGCAATGTGCAAATTCTAGAGGCTGAGGCAGGGAGATCACAAGTTCCACGCCAACATGGGCACCTTAGGGAGCTGTGTCTTCACAGCAATGACAAAAGCTGGGGATCTCGCTACGTGGTAGAGCACTTGCCCAGGACATGTGAGGCTTTAGGCTGAATCTCCCGTAACATACACACGCGCGCGCACACACACACACACTCACATATTCAGTAGAAGGAAGAAGATAATCTCCCTGGAAGAAGACACATGGAGGAAGGAAACAGGACAGAAAAAGAAACCTGTGAATTTTGAAGCAACTAAAATAAAACAGAAATGGCAGAAAATGACCCACTTTAATTTCCCAAGGGATCTAAATCTCTCCCCACGTCAGCATGCTGACCACAAAATATTTGCTCTGCACATCCTTGGAGCTGAATCTAAAACAGCACCCACATCCAAAATAACTTATCAGTCTACAGTACTTTGCATATCTAAAGGACAAATCTGGAAAAGGTCCAAGTTTTTAAATAGCAAAATGGATCAGTTTAGGATTCCATCTGTGTAGAAGTCCTACAAAGGTTAATCTCGAATGTCAACTGATTGCTTGAGAGATACTCAGGAGACCAGGAAAGCACACTTCCGGGTTCCTTGGGGTGGGTCATGGGGGCATGACAGTGGGGACTTCATCCCCAAAGCCCCATTGAACTGCTTTCGAGCTGTGCTCCAAATCGCTGGCCCAACATGTGGCTGAAACCTGGAGATGAGCTGTTGGTTGAAAATGAAGATGATCCAGTGAAATCTTCAATTCACTGTTGCCCAGTATGAACGCTCATTAACTGCACCATTATGACATTTTTCTTTATGAAAGACTTTTGTCCTCTTATCACCATCACCCCAATATCCACTTTAATAACCTCACACTTGCCATTTTAAACTGCATCTTAGTAAATCTTCCTTGATTACCATTTTTCTTTCTACTCACTAAAACCCACCAGGACACCCCTGCCATTTAATCACTGTACTATACCTGAAGAATTTGGTCCCCTCTCTTTCTAAACACCTATAAATGGGCAAATTCCAAATGCTGAAACTTGGTGTTCCTCATTGCTCAGTCTGGCCCCAAAACAACCAAACATCACCACCATCTGGCCTCTACCACCTCCTGTGATCAGCGTTTCATCCATACCACAGAATCTTCCCTGAATACTGCAATGGAAAAAGGGGTGCATCTGACACGCACAAGGACATCAACCTGTGAGTTCAGAAATTTCACTTTTCAAAGGAATCTTTAAAAGTATCTATTAAGAGGGTTAGTTTTAACAAGTATTTACTTGGACTTAGTCTTCATTCTGGTTCCAAGCTACAGACAACAAATAAGTAAACTATTAAATAAGCCAGACAATCTGAAGCCTTCAGGAATACCAGGCATTTTGTCTGCCTACACTATCATCCTTCCCTTCCCCTTCTTTCCTGTTCCCATCTCAGGCTCTATTCAAGCCTGAGGCTCTATTCTCCTCCTGCCCATTTTCTACCTCAATCCTACTCACCACTCACAAAATACCTCAATCCTTCCTCCCATGATTCATCTCGTAAAACCTCTCCACCCCTTAGCAATTTCTGTCTTTTCTAAAGTTCCAGACTCTTCAAGCCACGCTCATAGCGCTCCCAAGGAACTCTATGAACTGAACAAATGAGGCTTTCAAACAAGTAGTTATTTGAAAATAGCCGGGACTAAATACACAGGTGAAACTGACAGGTGAGTTAGACCTCATTATAGTTATAAATCATACCCCACTCCTCATTTAGATGGTAGCTCTTCAACATCAACTGTTCTGTTGTATTTCTCCTAGCACTAAGAATTGTATTTCTAATTATTCCTTCCAGTCATTCTAACAGCAGAACACAGAGCCCAGGAGTCAGCAGGATATAAAGAAGTGGGGTACAGAGGAGGTAAGTCTTATTCTAAGTAGCCATCTACTCCGTCCTCAGACTTTCTACAAGCAAGTCTGAATTTCACTTATGAAACTGGAAACAAGGGAGAGGGGGCATTAAAGCGATATTCCATGGAATTAGAAAGTTAAGAGGTATTTCAGACCAGGGCAGGTAGAGAGAAAGTTTGAGGAGGGAAGGCTGAGCTCAGTCACTTGGCACAGTGAAATTTCTAAAGAATTTTGACAATCGAAAAAATAAAAACCCCTACAATAGATTATCAAATATCTCTCACTTGCAAGTCTCTGTGACTGAATTATTTCAAGACAGGGTTTAGATCTGAAATGTTCCCTGCTAAATCCCAAGTGTTTGGAAGGTGACTGAATCAGGGGAACGCTGTCCTCATCAGGGGACTCAATCATGGATGAGTTCAGTACCTGAGTGGGCTGTTAGGAGGTGGGGCCTGGTTGGAGTTGGGTCACGGGAAGCGTGACCTGGGAGGGTGTATTCTTGTACTTACCCTCCCCTGCCGTGTGTGTGTGTGTGTGTGTGTGTGTGTCTTGGCTGCCATGGAGTGAGCAGCTAGCTGTCCTCTGGTAGGCCCTTCCATCATGTTGTTTCTGCCTTGGAGATGGCTGATTCTGGACTGGACCCACTGGAAACTAAATCTCTCCTCCTTTAAATTGTGAGTGTCAGGTATTTTGTGCCAGAGACCGGAAAGATGACTGATAGCTCGTGTTTTAAGATAACTTGCAAGACTATCTGAAGACGGTTCATGGAAGGGCCCAGATAATTTATTAGATATTTCTTGTCTTTAATACTTTCTTGTCTTTTACATTAAAAATAAATTTCCCCAGCTCCTAATTTTCTATTTCTACCTATTTAACAACACTTTTGCATTGTACTTCTATTATACCTTGAATATAGATGAAATTTATACTTTGATCCTTATATTTTGACATTAGTCTTGTAAAACAACATTATTTCCACTGAGGAAACCAATTCATTCACATTCATGCAACAATTCCATTTTTAGTTCTTTTTTTGTTCTCTTATCTTTTAAAGCAGAAACAAAAGGTAAGTGCAATCCTATTTCTCAGAGTGCCAATTCTAGAATTCTAGTGTATGAATTTCGGTACATTTTTTAGCCTAGAATGGTGGTTTCTATGGCTCACAATAGCAGCTAGGCAGCACAGGGGTTTAATGATAAGATGCACGTGCAAAGTATGCATAATTTACAAAATATGACACAAAGTGCTTGCTCTTCCCAGCCTCAAATAATGAATAAGAAAACTGTCTTTCAAATTAGGCATTTTTTATGTCTCCGGTGTATGCTATGTCTGCTGAAAATAATAAGTTTACCTTTAAGTGCTTTAATTCAGATATGGGAAATTCATCTCTTTAGCTTTGCTATTCTAGGACAGATTTAGTCCAACTTTATGGTAAGGCCTAAAAGGAAGCAAGCAAATCATATTAGAAAACAGGCAGTAAACCTACTTAAATCAGGAACAAAACCAAACAGACACTGAATTAACACCATCTCTGTCTCTTTGGGTAGCTATATTTTGTTTTGATATTTAACATCTGAATGATCCCCAACTAAAGATCAAGGCCTGTGTTAGCATAGTCTTGCGAATAGTAGAGATGAGATACACTCTGTATAGTTTAGACAAATATTGATGGTATCAGCCAAAGGAAAGAGCTTGGATTAGAACCCAAAGTGTGACCTCCAAAGGCAGTGGGACTTAAAAACACCACAGTCCTTACTTGGCCTGTATCACAGGGCTCCCCACCAACACACACTGCAAAGACAGCCAGATCTAGGGGGCATTCCAGTCCATCAGTCTTAATGTTTGTTGTGAAGCTGAATTTGTAATCCACTTTCTAACAAAATCTTAATAAGATTATCCTCAGTGGCTCAGATTCAGTGACTTCTCTCTCCCAGTCTTCAAGCCCTTAGTTCTTCAGGGCTGGATCCTCACAAAGGGACAGCAAAGTCTCCTTACACAAAAGAAGTTTCCTCAACTGAGGAAGAAACTACATAAATTCACCTATTCCCACTTGATAAGCCTACTCATTCACCAGCTGGAACAATTTAATCAAAGAAATTGCCCTCAAAACAAAACAAAACAAAACACCCGAAAAACAAAACCAAATACTTTCTTGTTTTAAAAAAAAATAACCTACAACTACAGAAATTTGGAAATTGGCAACTATGGGGAAACACAAAAGAGAAAATATAAGCACTGTTACGTTTTGCAATACAGATTCAACAGGTTAACTCTAAGATTTTTTATATTTTCTAGTATTTGTATTTATATAATAAGCAATCTTAGGGTTGCAACCCAAATTGTAACACAAAATTCATTATGTTTCACATACACCTTGTACACATAGTCTAAAGGTAATTTTATACAATACGGTAAAATAATTTTTGGAAAGAAAGTGCGTAGTGGCTGAAGGGGCTGGGAGAGTAGTTTTTCTCTGAATGTTGCACACACCTGTGATTTGGTGGTGACCCACTACACAGTATCAGGCATAATTTTCCACTTGCAGTGTCATGGCAGTGCTCAAAATGTTTCACACTCCTACTTTTTATTTTATTGTATTTTTTTCACTCATCAATGCTCTTTATTTTGCCACTGATGCCCTGGCAGTTTAGAGACAGTAAATAACATCCCCATCATCACACGGGTTGCTTGACGCAGAGGTGGATTTCATCGTGGGTTGTTCCAGTCATTTTTCTGAATTATTCTTCTATACCAGCTTTACTGTATTTTCTTTCTTTGTTTTTAATTTTATTTTAGTGGTACATTTTAGATACACATAATGATAATATTCATTATAGGGAATTTGTATCTGTACATGACATATCTTGCTACTTCTTTTTTTCCCATTCCCCTCCCCTCCTTAATGTTTAGATTAGGGAAATGTCATGGCTGGAATATGTAGAGAGCCCCAGGGACTCATGCACTGAAAGCCTGATCTTCATGCAGTAATGTTCAAATGATGGTTGATGAGGGCACTAACCTCCCCACTGGTTAATCCATGGATATGTTCATAGTAGAAGGGTCTTCTATAGGGTGGGGCCACTGGGGGTGTCCCGCTGAAGAGCCCCTCTCCCGACTCCCCTGCCCCTTTCATCCTCTTTCCTTCCAGGTAGCCATGAGGTGAGCAGTTTTCTTACACCATACCCCTCCACCATGATGTATCTGCCTTGCCACTGGCCTAAAAATAATGATGCCAACAGACCGCTGACAGAAACCACTAAGCCAAATTAAATATTTCTTCCTTTAAGTTGATTTTCACAAGTATTTTGTAACACAGATGGGAATCTAACACAGAAATGCCTAGTTGGACTGGGTAAAAAGAAATCTAATGAACCCATCACACAGCACAATTAATAACTCGTAACCAATCTCGTTTCATCTGTATTCCTGTAGTTTTCTTCTTCCTCCAGGATATTCACACGTATCCCAGGTACCATCTCATTTCAACAGTAAACATCGCATTTTGTATTTCTATAAAATAAATTTGCTTTTAATAAACTACAAACATTATTTAACCTAAATATTAACAGTTAATATCATTAATATCAAGAAATGCCACTATTTCATGTTTGTACCCTTTCTAATTATCTCATGCTTTTTTGAAGTTAACTGATTGATACAGAATAAAATTTAGGGAAACCCACTGCTGTTGGTCAGTAAGATTCTTAAATCTTACCTACTCAAAACGTTGTTGATGGGACCTGGAACTTCTCAAAAATGCAAATCCGTCTCCTGGTCCTGAGACCAACCAATACAGAATCTGCACTTAATAAAATCCCAGGTGACTCCCATGCCTGTTAATTAAAGTCTTAGACTCACTGATTTTAAATACCTTTTAACCTATAGTTCTCAATTACTCTTGCTTCAGATTAATTCTTTGAAAAATACTTTTAGATGAAACTAGATTGTGTCTTGGAGTTTCTCACGATGTGAATATGACTAATTCAGTTCTCATGGTATTCACGTGTTCCTCTATCTTCTCTAATATATGTAAAGCCTTGATTAGAATCTTTTTCAATTTGTGGAGGAGAGGTAAGTTATAATAGGTGGCATGTTCTTCTATGAAGAAGCACATATTACCTACTTAGCCTTTTTTTGTGTTCTTAGCAACTTTAGTAACCATTCTGGAGATGTATTATTTCATCAGACATTGTAAAATGACCTAAAGCTTTCTTCATTTATTGCTTGAATGTATCCAACAAAAGCTATCTTTTCCGTATTAACTATTTGATTTATACAAGAAACTTAGGGTGAGCCAGGTATGGTGGTACACACTTGAAACCCGAGGCAGGAGGATCGCAATTTCAAACCTGGGCAACCTGACAACTTAGCAAAACCTTGCCCTAAAAAATAAAAAATAAGAAAGGTTGGGGATGTAGCCCAGAGCAATGCCACTGGGGTCAATCATCAGTACTTTACCCATTTTCAAAATATTATTAAAATTGTCTAGAGATTGTTTTAAACATTCTTAGGAATGAATGCATGAATTTAAACACATCTGATGTTTTCTAAACACTAAGGTTATCATACTTAGTGATGCTAAAATTCTTCCATCATTGGCCAGCTCTAGCCTCTTTAAATTTTCAAATTTATTGACATAAATTTTGTTTGTTGAATTTACAACTTAAAAAATTTTATTGGCACATACTGGTACATTGTGATACACAATGATTATATTCACCTGGGGGCACTGGTACATATACATATAGCATCTACTTCAATCATTTTTGCTTAGACTTTCCCTCCTGGCCCTCATCTCTCCCTTCTCCCCTACAGCAGGTGGTATCAAAATTTTTCTTTCAGCTTTAAAAAACACTAAGATTACAAAGAACTTTGGTGTGTGTTAAGTTCCTAGAAGTCACTGTAGTTATTCTACCTATTCCTTTTTTATTCCACAAAGTACCCAGCACCATGAGTTACTCTTGGCTAGATTTATTGCCTGCATGTGATTTAAATTTTCAGACTCACTTCTGAATGCTGAGCAACAGCGTGTGGTTCTGAGTGGGAAGGGATCCGGCTCAATTATGCTAGTTCAAATCTATATTTTGCGATAAACTAGGTTTGTTAAAGCTTCCATTAAGAAATATATAGTACAGTAATACCTCAGTTCACTAACACTTCGGTTCGCAAGCAATTTGGTTTGGGAACAGAAGCATTTGGCAAAATTATGCATCCATCTGTGAATTCCGTGTGGGGTGATGAACATGGAGGCAGCCATCTTCCCCACAGGAACACAAACTCCGTCATCTTTCTCAGAAGAGTGTGATCAATTAAGTTTGTGAACTCAGGTACCACTGTAGTCTGAAAACTGTCCCCTGATACACCCTTTATTTGCCAAGTAGCAATAATAACAGGCACAAGAGAGACAGACCTCCGCAAAACTAGGTCACTATTGACATAGGAGAAATACGACTCCCAATAGGTTACACGTTAAATGCGCTGAGTCCGTGGTTCCACGACATCAAGGAATGAAGTCACGAACCGAAGGAAGAACTCTAGAGACTCGAGTAAACATATTTCTAGTTTCTATTATGTCATTTAGAAAAAGCTCAATACAGAAGTGGCCTGCACAGATGTCAAAGAGAGTCATGCTTTAATGAGGAGCCACCCTTATAACACAGCTCCACAAAGTCTATCAGGCACTCTTATTTTATCCTCTTAGAAAAAAATAAGGGGAAAAGAAATCGTGTGGTGTGTGTGTGTGTGTGTGTGTGTGTGTGTGTGTGTGTGTGTGTACATATTGCCTGGGGGGAAACAGATCAATGGAAGTTGGCAATGTTACTAAGCAAAGCCCTGGAGGAAGATTTTTCTCACACATCACCTGAGGGCAAACATCTTGCAACTCCTCTGAGCATAGAGTTCTTGTTTTAAATTATTTTTGTGTCTCCATTATACACAACAGGAAGAAGAGAACAATTTAAAACAGCTTCATTTTGAACCACACCTATAAAGTAAATGAGTGAAAAATATTAACCAGTTAGATTTTCCAAATTTTAACTGTGTCTGATCAGGGCAAGAGAAGCATGACTCCACATTTGATTCTATTAGGAGAAAAAGAGGAAAGTCCACTGTTGCTGTTTCTGTATCCCTGACATACTATAGAGTTACATGAAATACAAATCAGAGTAATTCGAGAGTGCTATTAGCCTGACAAATAAAAAAATTCGGAAGTCAGAAAACTGAAAAAAAATGGAACGAGGAATACAGGCCAGTATACGAAAAGAAACCGCCTTTGAACATGCATTAATGCTGCAGTCGAGTAAGCACAGAGCGCTGCAGAAGAACACTTCGATATATTCAAATACACAAACTTCACGTGAATCAAGAATCCAAACAACCTGATGGTCCATGTTACATTGGTCCATGTTACAATTTACTTTTATGAGAAAAAGTTAACAGGAATATCACATTATGATCCTGAATATTTCAAAGTCCTCAAGACTAAGAAGTTCCCTCATACTAGCTGATGAATAAAAATGGGACAAGGGAAACCCTAGATTACAAGACTGAAAGCCTGTGTTCCCCCACCCAAATTTATGCCCCTCAGAGTAGCTGTATTTGGACATGTTGCCTCTACAGAAGTAACTAGTGTTAAATAGCGTCCTAGACGTGGGGACCTGATCTCACAGGACTAGCGTAGAAGGGCCTTCTGAGGACACTCGGACAGGCCAAGAGGGAGTCTCCACCAGAAACTGATCCTACCAGATCCTTACCTGGGAAATTCAGGCTTCAAAACTGTGAGAAAAGGAATTTCTGTTGATTAGGCCAGTCAGTCCACCGTGAGTCATTATGGCACCCAAGCTGACTAACAGAGACTCGTAGAAAGCGAAAGAACACGTGGTTCTGCCCGGATGCTGACACAGACAAACCAGCCTTCTTGGACACCTGTGAGTCAGCCGGGCGTCCAGGACTCACCTGTCAGTCACCTGTTAGTCATGTGACTGTGGCCTGGACACTAGACAACTTGAAAACGTATTCAAATAAAAAAGTAAAGATTCTAGACTGAAAATACACAGATTACAAAACAGCATGTACATTACCTCATGTTGTGAAAGAGATTCTATTCTCTTTCATGTTGTGAAAGATACTGAAAAGACACAACACACTGATAAACTTATACTAAATGAGAAGTTCTTTGTGTGGTCACTTTATGACCCTGTAATGGGAAGTTCTTTGTGTGGTCACTTTATGACCCTGTTTATAACCCTGTGCCGGGAAGTTCTTTGTTCCAGGAGAAAAACCTCCAACTTACAGCACCCCCAAGGCTCCAGGAAGAAGCCCGCCAAAAGAAGCCCGCCAGAAAGGGCTGCTCAAGTTTGAATAAACCAATCATGTGCCGCCACACTTTCCTTTCCCGCGCGCCCCCTCCCCTTCCCGCGCCTGTCCCCTACCCCATAAAAACCCCACACTCCTATTGTTCAGGGCCATTACCTCTGCCTCCTATGAGGGGCACGTACTGGCCCAGAGCTCTGTCTGAACATAGCTTGTTGTTTTTTACATCGAACCTGGTCTCTTGTCGTTCTTGGGCGCCGCTCACCCTTGTGCCGGGTAAGTTAAGGGAGGTCTTTGGCCTTTACAATACAAATACATATATATAATGTGTCTACGTGTACATGCACATATATAAATTTATGGGTCTTTGTGTATACGTATATATGTCAATATACAGTAAGGATACATGTGTATATTTTATACTTTACCTTTTTAAGTGGAAAGAATGGGATGCATTTTTCATTTTGCCTGTCTGTATTCATCATGTTAAGCAATGCACATGTACTGCTTCTATTAAAAATAAATATTATTTAACATAACCGTTGCTAAGTTCTTTAGAAAACAAGTACCTGTCATTTTATGGATGCTTTGGATCTTGGGGGCTTCTACTGAACTGTTACCATGGCCCCTCCTTTCTTTCTTTCAGAGAACCAAACACAATTACAATCAAATAGTGACCTGTAAGTAAAACTGTTTTTTTTTTCTTTTTTTTTTGTGGTCCCAGGGATCGAACTCAGGCCCTTGTGCTTACAAGGCAAGCACTCTAATCACTGAGCTAAATCCCCAGCCCCTGTAAGTAAAACTGTTGATGGATACTCTGCCTCATAAAAAGAGGCAGCCTGGCGTGGCGGCACAGGCCTGTAGCCCCAGCACCCGGTAGGCTGAGGCAGGACGATCACAAGTTTGAGGTCAGCCTGAGCAACACATCTACTTTGGGTCTAGCCTGGGCCATGAAGTGAGATAGGGGTGCAAAAGAGCACCAGAAAAAAGAAAAAAGGAAGGAAAGGAAAGTCGACAAACATCATTTGTCTGCTAGGTCCCCAGCTGCCAATTTATTGATCATTATGGCAGCATGAGCTTCAATCTAACCATTTCCAGTGAAACTTACAAGATGATTTAATCTCTCCTCCCTATAATCTTCCTCCATATATTAAGAATAATACTGCATATAATAGAAGCATTCAGAAGATCATCGGACATGCCAGTGGAGAGCCATATGAATATCTGAATTTATTTCATTCAACAGCTATTACTGCGTAGCTAATTCCTGAGTTACATTATTGAGTCACATTATTGAGTTACATTACTGAGTAGCCTTGAGCTTTGAGCTCAAGACAGGAGTGACAAGACCACTCCTTGTCCCTCCTATTCAAAAGATTCTATTCTCTCTTGTTTATCAGTTACCAGAATTTTACCTCTTTTTAAAAATTTGATACAAGTTTCTTCGAGACAGGGTCTCAGGATCTGATCATGTAATCCAAGCTGCGCTGGAGCTTGCAGTCTTCCTGCCTCAGCCTTCCAAGTGCCAGGACTTCAGGTGTGCGTTGCCATACCAGGTTCAGGTCTTCTTACTGATGCAGCTCCGGTTCCACTTTCTACAAGAAGCCTTATCTGACTTCTCCAGTTCAGAACAAACATCACTCTCCTGTGAAAATGCAGGTGCTTTGCGTGTCTTTGAACACATGCAGCCCTGCAGTCCTCCAGCATTTAAATATGACTAACTCCTCTCTGAGTCCCCGTGAGGGCCCCGTGGGCTAGACTCCTTTCCTGACAGAGCTTGGTCGGCAGAGACTGAGTAAATGTTTGCTGACTAACTGACATATCTGAGATTTGTTTTTCTCCTGGTTCAAAACTAGCACAAAACAGCAAGAGTCAAGTTAGTGCAGTGTTAACTGAAAGGGATGCTAATTGCTGATCTCTAAACACGATAATGATCCTGTTTCAGAGAGTCCTGGATTTTACCCTGTTTTCTAACTGGCTGTAAAAAAGGTAGGACTGGTTTGTTCATTTACAACACAAAGAAGAAATCCCCCTTTCAGTGTGCTCCAGATGGGCCGAAATAGGAAAGGAGACCTGAAGGCTTCCAGTGTCATGCACCAGGCCGCAAGAAAGAAGCTTTTTCCAAGCTGTAAAACTGTTTTTCTCTATCGAGTGAGCAGATTCTTAAAGGCAAGAAACAGCCAAGCTAAAAGTTGTCTTTGCCCCACTTTTCCAGCCCCGAGCCAGGAAAATGAGCTACTAGAAATTTGGCCAAACCCCTGTGAAACGAGGCATTTGCTGCTGGGGATGCAAGAAGGTTCCTGGCATTTAATTGAGGAATTGCCCAATTTTCCATCTGGTTGAGAAACAAGGAAAATGAAGGTGGGAACAGCTGGGCTTTGATCTGGGCAACCCGAGCTGGAGGGAGGTGCCATCCCACTTCACTATCCTAAGGCGGTGGATCTTAGCAAGGAGAAGGCTCAGTTCACGGGCTGAGGACCCAATGAGAGTCACCTGAGGCGCCTGTGTGGCTCCTGCTCTTCCAGAAAGACATTTAGACGCTGCTAACCTTCTACCTGCCCTACTGTGCAACTGAAGTCACAGCTAAGAAGCGGGTGCGGAGTCACACTGATCTGTGTCGAATTGCTGGACGTGTCATTCATCAGCTAATAATGGGTAATAACGGTTATCACACACACACACAAACACACACACACACACGCGCACACACACGCACATGAATTACGGTGTCTGGATAAGGCAAGTGACACATTCAGGGTAAATGACACCGTATTTCTTTTAAAAATGGAGGTTCTATTTTTATTCTCTTCTATCATCAAAATACTAGTTAGTTATAAGTTCAAAATCCTGAATATAGCTCACTTCTAGCACTGGAGGAATTCTCCTATCTGGAGCAGTTTAGAGAAGACCAGACCACATTTGGACCACTAGAGTGGTTTCTTCTAAGGCTGCCGGTGTTGCTCTACTGTAATTTTACAAGAGTGGCAACTGTTCACTCTTCCTCATTTTGACCAAGAGTACTTGCTCCCTCTTCCTAGCATGCCCTTGGCTGCCAGTTTCATTGCAGCCAAACCCCGTCCCACTTAAAGCCTGTCCCAAGCCCCCTGCCTTCCGGAAGGTATGCAACGGACACAAAGAATTTACTGTTCTTTCTGGAATCTCCTCATGTGTACTTAGATATCATCATCCTTATACGTTTCCTTCATTCTGTACTGCATCAGGATTATCATTTTTACAGGCAATCTTTTTCCACCTTCAGTTGTAAGGGCAACACCCCTGAATGGCTTATTCCACAGTGGGATAAGAGGCTTATTCTTATTTCCTACCACAAGAAAATTCTGGCCTGTGCTCCCACCCCTCTTCATTTACTCATGCCCAGATGAAGACAATGGAATGATTTCACTAGTAAAGTAAGAAAGGGACACGAGTACAAGGAGATCGGCTCCTTTCACGGCTACCGATGCCACCCACGAGTGAAGTCAGCCTGGTTCACGGGTGCGGTTGGTTTAAGTCATCTTGGAGCCCAGCTTATTTCTGAGTACTCTGTCTACTTTTCAACTGATTCATAACAGATACCCACTCTTATATACACATCTGATAATAGTTTTACATGTTCTAGCATTGAGCCGATGCTAGAAAGGATAGCAGAAAGAAACATTTCAAATTGTGATAATCCAAAAAGAAACACGGAAAGCCACAGTTTATGCATCAGGGCAATACAATAAAAGTGCCAAGAAGCTTACCTTCCTTGCATTAAGATCCTAAATCTGATGTTTTATTAATAGACGACTATAAAAATCAAAATGGGCCTCCAGCCAGTACATTCCTAAATCGGAGTCTTAACACATCATCAGAACAATCTCCACTGGGATGGCATTAGATTCAATAGAGGATGTTAAAAGCCCTAAAATAATTTGATGTAAGACTTAATCATAGATGATCCACTATAAGAGATTAAAAAATGTCATCTAAATGGAAATGAAGACGAACATCTGCCCACACTCAGGGAAGGGTCACAAACAACTGGATGAGATCCTGAGCACACCACACCATCTAGGTCTTTGAATTCATTTGTTTCAATGGCAAATGCAGAAATGTATATGGCGGTGGCTTGTCACAGTTGTGGATTTTAATTCCGCAAGAATCAGTGCATGCCTCCACCCTAAAGCACAAGAAGGTCATCAACCTTGTTGTTTTGTTTTCATTCTTCTACTGGATAATTAGAAGTGCACATCTAGATTCTGTGGGGCCTAAAATTTACATAACTCGGCGGGGGTGCTTTTCAAGAAAGATGATACAAAATTATTAACAAAACATAAGCTGGACATCCTTGGAAGCTGCGCTCACATGCCAAAGGTGATGAGACTTAAGCTTCATTAGCTTCTCAGTAAATCTTTCCCTGCTTATAGCACAACAGTGCTGCATAAAATCCCAATAAAACTGTTCTGCAGTAAATGGTTGGCTCAGTGTTTGCAAAAGAAACACGCGAGAGATGAAACACAAATGACGACAACAATGATGATGAGGAGGAGGACAAGGAGGACTTACACAGAACTTTCTGCGGTGCCACTTTGTGCCGCTGCCTTTGGCCAGTGGACGCCCATCTCAGAGGCTAGCAGCAGTCCTGTCCCAGCGTCACGGTCTTGGGGCCCTACACGCCACTACTCTGTCCGGTTATCGCCCTGTCTTGAACCTGCTGCTCCCTCAGACGTCCTGACACAGACCCTTCTCTTCACGGCACAATATGCAGAACAATGTGAAGGGCTGCACATCAATCTCATTGCTAATGCGGTTTACGGGATTATTTTCTTCTATCTAGAAGTCAAGACAATAGTCAACGAAGCCTTTCTGCAAATACACCTCCTGAAACATGACTGCTTTCTCAATTTCTTTGTGAATCTGAATAAGGAAGAAACTATTTCTTCAATCATAAATGGAGATGGAGTGGCTACCCCGCAAGGCAATTATTTCAGCTTACTTAAGAAAGATTTCCAACCGGTGCCTTTCCTTAACCGCCCAGTTGGTTTTCAGGAAAATGCTTCTACAGCCTGGTTTTCATTGCCTGCTTCACTGATTCAAGACGTGCTTTAAATGCCCACATGTGCCTGTCCACTGTTAAGCCCTCGGAGTCTAAGCACAGACTTGTGAGCAACAGCACATGCCCAGATGGCATGCAAAAAGATCACTCTTCCAAGAAACGACGACTTGCCTTGTCCATGTAGACACATCGCACCTACTCTGGATCCGGATGCCACAGTCTGGGAGTATGTTGGGGAGAATTCTGCAGAGGTGGTCAGAGGGCGATCTACGCAAGATTGTACAGACAATGCTAAGAATTTGGCCTTGTACCTCATGTACACCACTGTGAATATCTGTAAAAACATCACACAGAAAAAATAAACTAAAGCAGCCTCGGTGTGTGGAATGGTGGAAAGATTCCTTTTAAGGGCCCTCCTCTCCTTTTGTTGGAACCTCCAGCAAAGATCCTTCGGGGTAAGACATGTTTTTGATTTCGTATTCCCCGAGGGCAGCACAGTAAGAAGTAAAGTAAGGCTTCCGGTACATGTGCTGCTGCTGTGAATTTTGGTTTTTGTGGCTACGAAGTGAAAGTTTGGGCCATACGCTTTGCAAGTGTGTGGCCAAATATCTTGGGGATATTTTTTGTTTATTTTGTTAATGTGAAATAATTTTAGATTTACAGAAAAGTTGTAATTATACTATAAGGTGCCTATACGGTTTACATCCCGCCCTACTAACTTCCTTTAATGCCACCATCTTATATAATCATGATGCATTTATAAAAACTGAGAAATTAACAGTGGTGTAATACTCTTCACTCAGCTATAGATTTTATTGAGATATACTGGTTTTTCCAGTAACATCTTTTTTTCTGTCTCGGGACCCAATTCAGGACATCTCATTGTACTCAGCTGTCATGTCAACCTACGTTCCTTCGATCTGTAATGGTTTCTCCATCTTTCTTTGTCTTTCACGACCTTGACACTCAGGAAAGTACAGGTCAGGTGAATTTTGTAGTTACCACTGCCCTCTGGGTTTGCCGAGTGCTGTCTTATTTCTAGGAAGCTTACCTACTCAATGATCTTGATATTTTTCTTTGCTGTAAACTTCAAAAGAAAATCCATTTCCTTATCCTCTTCCCTCTTCTTCCTCCGACCAGGGCCACAAGAATATGCACATCAGGCTTGCAAGAAGCTTAACATACGGCAGATTGTGTCCAATCTAGTTTTCTTCTTAGGAGCCTCATTAACCTTTGATCCTTCTCAAATTATATTTATTCTCCTCATTTCCTGTATTCTTCACCTTCTCTCTGCACCCTGAAACTACCACTCCAGATGCAATGTGTCTACGCTGGCAAGATAAGTATTACGCTTCTTCAGAGAGTTTCTTCTTGTTGTTTTTTTGGTTTTTGGGTTTTTTTGGTTTATTTGTTTTGTTTTTTGGGGGGTTTTTTTGGTGCTGGAAATCTAACTCAGGGTCTTGTGCTTGGAAGACAAGCACTCTAATCACTAAGCTAAATCCCCAGCCAGGAGAGTTTCTTCTTAACCTGATTATTTTTGGACTCTGATGCCCCAGGGATTTTCCCTCCTGGTAACGTGGACCATCCAAATTGGCAGGGAAGTAAGACATGCAAGATCCACGTCTGCAAATTTTCTACACCTCAGCATTTGCTCTTTAAAAAGGCAGTGACTCACTCTCAATTATCCTGTCTTTTGAAGACAAAGCCATCTTTCTGAATTTAAATTGTACCTGTCAACAAGCTACCTAATCTGTGGACTGAATCAGTAAAGATGGAACACAACAGGGGCAAGACTTGCTTTGTGTCAAGAGTAAGTCTCTAAGAATTCTGGGTAGGTGACTTTCAGTTTAGGTAAATTTGGTGGACAGAGTTGTCTTGCAGAGTTTTGGAATTAGGATCTGAGGACAGAGCAAGAACCATCAGGGGAAGACAAATACTCAAAGAAATGCTTGGAGTGGGATGAAATATTGAGGAGAAAATTACTGTAGTTTCAATATTTCAGGGCTCATCACACTTGCTTTCTTTACCCTGAACACAGCAGCCCCCCGCCCCATGGCCTTTGCACCTGCTGCTCCAGCTGATGGATTGCTCTCCTATCTACTGCCCTTCTCTTTCCTCAGAGAAACGTCCACCCACTTCTGAGACTCAATCAGATCCTCCATCACAAGCTTGCACAACTCAGCACATGATGTCAATGTACCATACTGGAGAAAGGAGACTGTGACCTCACGACAGCAGCAATAAGCTTTATTTAGGAATAAAGCCAGAGAGGAAACTCCTGTGAGGCAGGAAGGGGGAACAGAGAGGCTGCCAGAAAGAAGGAGTTCAGGGTTCACATAGGAGTTACGGTAGGAAGGGGCTGAGGGAATCAATCGGCTGGCTCATGAAACTTTTGCAGAGTAAGGTCCTTCTTTGTTCCTCCTTATCTTGAGGCTGTGGACACTGTGGGGTATCCAAGGCCAGAGGAACTGGACATTCCTTTCCTGGGTGCAGGCATCCTGTGTGACTTGTGGACCTTTGTTATCTTACAGCTGTGGACACTGTGGCCTCGGGAATTTCTTGGGGGCTGGGAGTTGGTTGCTCCCCCTGGGGCATTTAACTTTACAGCCCTTAGTGTTTCTGCCCAGGCCTGGTGAAAGATGTTTGAGGATCAGAGTATATAACACAGGACATAATTTATACTTATATATCTGTGCTCAAATTTAATTCAACAAAATCCACTAATAATCACCAAGACCTTTCTACGTAAGCCAAGCACAGCACCTCTTGTTTAGCCTTCAAATCACAGCTCTGGGACACTCAAGCACAATTTGGTCAACGTGTGGTGGTCCAGTAAACTGGAAGCAGCATGGCAACAAGTCCTACTGGGCTTCAAACTGCATCACGAGTGTCTGGCAGGGTGTGACAGGGAAAAGACGTTTGGTACATAATTTATGAAACAAATAACTGCAGCATGATGTAGCAGAAAAAACATGCACTCCAAAGTCAAGTCCCTCTGGTGTCAGATCTCAGTTCCATAATTCACTAGTTCTGTACACTCGTACAACTTATTTGGCTTCCCTGTCTGTGTCCTCATGCATCAGAGACAATGAAATCTCACAAATTAATGAGAATTGAGTAAGACAATATGGATAAAACTGCATAATCACCTCCAAAGTATATTATATGTTGTACAAATAACACCTTCTTTATTCTTTCCAAAGAATATTCCTTAGCATTCTAACAGGTCTGTGTTACGGTTTATAGGTAGATGTCCCTCCAGATCATCATGCTGCCGTGGGTGGGGCTTTCGGGAGCTGACTGGATCATGGGGGCATGATCCTTAGCAACAGATTAGTGCACTGATGAGTTTATAGCTAAAGGTGATATTGGGAGTTGAAACCTGGTCAGAGGAGAAAGGGTGTGTCTCCTTCTCTCCTCGTTAACAACGGTCTCTCTCTCTCTAGCTCTCTCTCTCTCTCTCTCTCTCTCTCTCTCTCTTCCTTCCTCCCTCTTTCTCCCCCCGACCCGGATGCCACACCATGAGCCACTCTTCTGCTCCATAACCCCGGGCCACGCCGTCCTGCCTTGGATCCAGCTGACGATGGACTGAAACCTCCACAAACTGTGAGCCAAAACAAATCTTTCCTTCTTTTACATTGTGGGTGTTGTATTTTGTATCTCAGCAAACTAGAAAGTAACTAAGACAATCTGCCATTTCCCTAATGATAGCATCAGTATTCACAGATACTGGTCTGACATTTTACTCAGCAAAATGCGACGCTTCAAGATAATCACTCTGGGTTCCTTCTATAATATGATTCTAAGAATGAGGGCGGATTCTTTACTATTCACAGAACCCATGTTCAGTGGAGGGGAGGTAGCAGAAGGTAAAGCAAGTGAACAATTAATTTTTTTTTTTTGAGACAGGGTCTTGCCATGTAGTTCGGGCTGGTCTTTAATTCACAGTGATCCTTCTGCCTCAGCCTCCAGAGGGCTAGGATTACAGCCATGTGCCACCACGCTCAGCTTTGGGTCTGCTTTTGTAGAAATGTCCCCCTTTCATTCTTCAGAGTTATAAAATCTCCTGTTTTAACCATGATGGGAAAGCACTGGTAGCAACTTGAAGTTGTACTGATGGCAAAATTTAATCCCAAATTAGAAGATGCACAAGACAAAAGGGAAGGCTGGTATTAGCACATCAAAGCAAGAAAGCACACGGCAAGACTCACAAAGGAAAACTTTAAGAAATGCCTTCCAAAGAAATTCCTTTGAAGTTCCACAATTCCCAAAACAACATCCTGGTTATCTAATAGCACCCATTATGTCTCACTAATTACCTGAGGAAACCCACACTGGAATCATCTGGAAGGCTGTCCTGTAAGGGAAAGACTGCCGGGGCAGCACAGGAGGTGAGAGATGTGCCGGCAAAGAAGGTAACTCCATTTGCTCACGTTTATGAAGCATTTAAACCACGCTATGCTCTGAACTAGACACTCTAATTTTTCACTGGACCCATGGGATATGTCTATTATTTATCAAACTAATATCTACTAAGAATTTAGTAGGATGCATTAGCATCATGCCGGACAGACAGCCCCTCCCTGCACTGAGTGTGCAGACGGGAAGGAGACACAGCTCAGGTTTCTTCATACTCTGCGTATACGCAGCACAACCGAGTTGTCCGGTTTTTGAGGGGATTTTCCTAACGTTATCCCTCAAAGTTCTCCATCCCAGGAAAAAACCTACACGAAAACCTACAAAATCCAGGGAAAGGGAGATGGGTGTTCACCTGGCAGAGTTACACAGAGTTATTTATTTACACTGTGATGTTACGCAGAGACACAGAGCTGTAGGAACTGTGAACGCTCAGCTCTCTTTTACGGAGGAAGAAACCGGCCCAGGAGGCTCAAGGCAAATATCCGAGGCCCAAAGTGACAGTGCGAAGGTCAGCAGCCTGGTGGGGCTGACTCTGAGCGACACGACCATGTTCAAGCGAAAGCCACGTCTTCTATGCCTCACACTTCAGAGGTCAAATCTGGATTTGTATTAACTGGTGAAACACTTCCAAAAAGTGTGATGGCAGAATATTCGTGAGAGCGAGGAAAGGCAAATTTTAGCTCAAATCCTGAGGGTCTGCCTCTTAAATGCAGCCATGTCACTCCCTGAAGGATACACCAGCGTATCCTTCATTAACCCATCTTTTGGCTCCCGGAGGCTCGCGGCATTTTTCGGGTGCATTGCAGCCTTCAGTGGATGACGAATAGCTTTTCTTCAACAGTGCAGAGTGAGGTAGGAGAGTGGAATGGTTAAAAATGGCCAGGGCATAAAAAATGGCCAGGGCGTATCCAGACACCTCTAAATGGGAAATGAAGACTGCCCCACGGGCTGTTTCACCTGGTAACAGCAGCTCGTTCAGAGGAGCGTCATGAAGATTCCCTGGGTAGAAATTCGGCGAGGAGCCGGCTGTGGCTGGCACTGGGATTTCGCTTTGGCAGGCAGCCTGGGTATGAGACGAGCAACCAAGGGGTCCTGAGAGCTCAAGGAAAGGGGCGGTACAAAGAGGTTACATATCCCGCCCCCAGGGTAGGTCAGCCCCAACAGCAGCAGGGTCTTTGTTCTGTTTTCCCCGTTACTATATTCCCTGTACAGACAATACGTCACGCACGGCAGGCACTCACTGACACTACTGAATGGATGGACGGACAGCAACACTCTTGCTATGTAATCTGTGGATGTGAGAGAACTGCTTTACCACAGTGTGCTCTGGCTTTCTTATCCCTTAAAAAGGGGAACTTGATTAAATGGCTTGAATCCCGTTCAACCAAGTTCCAAACTCCAAGCCCCAAGTTACGCTTTAGGTTAAGAATCCATCCGTGGACAGGATGATTCTCAGGATCACTATGTACTTCCCGGTGTCCAGCTAAGGAGAAAGGTTCAATGCATTTGGCACAGTCATAAAGCAAATTTAAAAAATCACCATTAACACGAAAGCTGCAGAAGTGTTTTATTGGCAAGAAAATTGCTCATAATATTAATTTTTTAAAAAATTATAATACAACATAAACACTAGAGCATGATCCATATATGTACCCACAGGGTGGCTAACAGATCATAAAAGACATACATTCACCACTGTGTTAGCAGTAACTATTACTGCATACTGAATTCGTGGATACAGTATTTGTTATGATTATCTCTATCACTATGACTACGTTGCCATATAATTTAAATGGATAACACAACCTAACATCTATGAGGCACCTGGCGCTTCACTTCACTAGTGAGGGGCTGTCAGTTGGGTTTAGGGCACCTTAGTTAGTGTGTAGATTCAGCTAAGTAACTCAACCTCTCTTTAACTTCAGTTTCCTCTTATTTAAGACAAACAGTAATACTTAACTCACATATTTGGGGCTAAAGGTTGAACTAGGTGATCTGTGCAAAATGCCTGGCATACATTACACCCTTGATAAATGTTAGCTATTATTACGTCAAATACAAAGAGAAAATCTTTTTATGTGTAACCCTGCCAAATTATACAGTCACTATGGTGGACTTATCACTCTGGTCAGCTTGAGCACGAACACCCAGCTGGGCTGAGGTGGTGTCGTTTGGGGCGTAGAAGAGCCACTTGAGGATTGCTGTCGATGCAACATAAAGGAGAACGGGAGCAGAAGCTAGTCGGCGGCCTGCTTCCCAGGAGAAGCTCCGCTGCGGCTGGTTCTCCTGAAAGGAACCCAGCTGTTCTCATCGAGGAAGGAGCTCAGGACCTTGCTGTCATCAAGGATGGCTGCTGTTGCTTCGGGGGAGCTCTGGTCTCCATCTCGCTGCGAGCATCATATCCTGGCTCCAGTTAAGATTTCTTCAGCCATCATCTGCAGACACGGACGTACACAGGACAGTGCCGTGGGCTCCCGGCCCCTGATTGGATCTTTTGGGTCTCTGGTGTATAGACAGACGTTCAGGACTCTTCCTGCATTTGGCTTATGGGTGAATGTTGTAACTTATAGATGTCCTGTATTAAATCTGCTCTCTTGCAAACCATTGGCTCTAGACAGGTAACTAATACAGTCACTATCCTCAGCGACTTTTTAATTTGCTGAGAATAACAAGACCAACACAAAAGAAACCAAAGGCATACATTATACATAACTTCCAAAGGTAAAGAACCTGGAATAATTTTAGTCTTGTCTCTCACTGAGCCGTTCCACCTGGTGAGACACCAGGGCTCCCGGTACAAATCTCCCGCCCCGCATTAATACCCACTATCTCTCCTCTCCCAACTCGTGTTTATTTTTTCCCTGCTTATTGCTTTAAGCGCCAAAGGGTTTCCTGGACTCATGGCTCTTGAAGTTCTCATGTTTTGCCACCAACGGTTCTTGAAGAGTACTTGCCAGATAAGCAGCAACAATATTCTCCGAGAACTTGTTAGAAATTCAAATACTTGGGTTCCACCCAAGAGTGACTAAAGTCAAGAATTCTGAGTACATGGTCCAGTAATACCAGAAATCTGTGTTTATCAAGGTCTCCAGGGAATATTGATGTGGCACACACGGGTAGGAATCTCTGCTCTACCTACTATGTTCAGATCGGTCCTCCCGAAGCACACAGCCCTCTGACACTGCTCACTTCTCTCTGGCTGCAGAGTGAGTGGTTAGGGACCTTCCTATCTTGCTACTAGAGGTCGTCAGTGCATGATCTGTTTCCAATCTACTTTTCCAGGCTCACCCTCCCCTACTTTTTCCTATTCAAAAACTGCTCCAGTAAAAAAATAAAGCACAGTCCATCGTCGATCATGCTTTGATCCTATTTGTATTTTTTATGTCTTCATTTGTACTAACTACCAAAACTGTACCATTATTTCTTCTTCTTTCCATTGTAAAGTTTCAAACTTTATTTACCCTTAAAACCCAAAGTCCACACCCAAAATGTCTCCTAGTACACCACCAAGCAGACTCATCCCTTCTCGGAACATTCAAAGTGTTGAACTGGCCCATCCTCTCAGCTGCTCTCCCAGGATCAACAAGATGTATTAATTTCCTGGGCCTGCCATGACTGCTGACCACAAACTAGGGGTTTACACCAACAGAAGGTGCTGGCAGGGCCACGGCTTCACCTCCGTGTCTGTGTGGCCAGCAGTCCTCGCCATTCCTTGGCTTGTAGACCCGTCACTCTGATTGCAGCTTCCTTCATTACACGGCATTCTCCTTACGCCACTGTCTCTTGTTTCATAGAGACGCCACTCATCACTGGACTAAAACCTATTCAAACCCAATTCGACCGCATCTTCATCACGCCTGAGAGACTCTATTTAAGATCATGTCTTAGATACTGGGGTCGAGGACTTCGACATATCCTTTGGAGAACACAATTCAACCTGTGGGAATTTGCACATGAGACAGATCATCCCTAATTAGGAGCAAGGTCATAGGAGGAAGTGCTCTAGCTCACTGCTGTGTTTGCTTCCCTGTACATATTCCCACCCTCCTCACAGGGGACTTACTTTAGAAGAACACTCTCAACATACCATCATTTAATGAACCAAATCCTAAAGCACCACTTGCATTCACCGCTGGTGGAGCACCGCGTTGCATGCCATGGTTCTGTCAGTGTGGGGAACTGGGGGGTTGGGGAGGAGAGGTCTCTGAGACCTAGAGCACCTACAGAAGGCTTCACGAAGGAAGAGAACTCTTCAATGAGTGAACGGGATTAAGGGACAAACAGAAAAGAAAGTGCAACTTTGCAAGTAGGGAGACAGTCCAAACAAAACTCTATGGAAACTGAAATTTAACAAAACAAAAATCTGTGTTAGTAGAAGCAGAGCTCTAGAGAATGAATAGGGAGTAGAATAGAATGTGGATATGAGGCAGAAATAGGAAACTATCGCTGGTTCTTCTTTAGTTGATAATCATTGTTTGGTCTCTTCTCTATTTTTCTTGCTAGTTTATTACTCTCTGGCTGGCTTTTAAATTCCGTTTCTGAGAGAAGATAATTGAGCCGGCTGTTAAATGTGCCTAAAGAACCTTGGACTTCATTCTCCTGCCACCAATCATCTTGTGCTAGAGGGTAAGCTGGAGAGAGAGGATACAGACCACATCTCCCCTGGTTACTGCAGTATCTCTAAAGCTGCAATACACAACAGCCTCAATAGAGCCATCTGGAATGACTGAGGGATGGATGGAAGACGGTAAGAAATACATATGTGTGTGTGCAAATGCGCACAGTTCGATGCGTGAAAAATAATTGTGCAACTATATTATCACAGATTCCATAATAGTTTTAAATGCTTACTTGACTCAGTGTTTTGTTACTTAATCCCCAAATTTGTCTGTATCATTAGTCTGTTATACATGACTATACTTATTTCTTTTATATTCAGTTGAATTTAGTGTACTCATGAGCAACATTAAATATACCAGACAATACTCAAGAAGGACCTGTTCAAATTCAAGTGCAAAGCAGATGATGGGGTTGAAAACGGTGATCTTGATTAATTCTTAAATTGTGGTGTAAATAATACCAGAAAGCCTAAAAGTGATGTGGGAAATATTTGATTCTTTTCACAGTTTTTCCCAAATTTCGTCCAGTGTACACACCTTTAAAGTACATTAAACAAGAAGTATATACAGTTTGTGACTTTATGCTGATGGGTACGTCCTTCTAACTGGAAGCATTAACACTGACGATCTTTCTTTGACAAGTAAAAGTAGGGTTGGGACAACATCATACTTTATTTGCTTCCTTTTGGAGGAAAACTATTACATTTTTATCTTTAGTTTCAGATGAAATATTAAATCTATTTCAAGGAAAAATTCCCCCTAACTTCCGCAAATCTCCTAAAGCAGAGCACATACATGTTAATGGTGAGCATCAACGTCTTCCATATACATATAGAAGTTTAAGAAAATAAAATAATATTCTGATTAATAGAACTCACTATCATTATCATCCACAAATATTTATTGAGCAATTCCTATATACTGGGCAGTTTTCAGTACTCATTAAAAGGAGAGCATTAAGTTCTCTAATTTAATCATCATAATAACACTGAGCTAAAATTTGCAATTACTGTAATTTTACTGAGAAAAAAAACCCTGTGAAAATATAGGACAAATAATTAGCCCAACATCACAAAGCTAGCAATCTGAGGAGTTAGATTTTAATTGAGTTCTAATTGATTCTAGAATGAATCAGCCATTTGCATTTTTCTGCTTTTGTAGTGTTGAGACTGAACCCAAGGTCTTGCACTCAGCTTCAGTTCCAGCCCTCTCTTTAATTTTTCATTTCGAGACTGGGTTTCACTAAGTCGCCAAGCTGCTCAGGTTAGACTCTAACTTGCAATCATCCTCTCTCAGCCTCCCAGACTCATTTTCGACCTGATAATAAGTAAAGCATAAGAAAACCATCTGATTTCTGGATGGGGATTTACTCAGTGGGAGAGTTCGATCCTCAGGACCTCCTCCCCAAGAAAAGAAAATTGTCTGATTTTAGAAAAGTATCATAACGCAATGCTCCAGGGCCGTTTCAGGGCCCAGCATGCCTTCGACCCTGCTTTAATACTGCCGTGACTGGTACTGTGCTGGAACCCAGAAACTGCACACAATTCAGATGACACCGAGGTAAAAAGACACCACCGTTACAGACAGTGCTATTAGCCTGAACGTGTCCCTGTGAATTCAAACACTGAAACGCGACCCCCAGTGTGATTGTAACACTAGATGAGGCACGCAGGGGGCGGGTGTTACATCATGAGATCTTCACCTCTACACACGGGATTAGTCCGTTCTACTGGCATTTCCACCTAGAACTGGCCCTTTCTGCCGTCTTCCACCAAACGAGTTCACAGCATCTCAGGCGCCATATCAGAAGCAGACAGACACCAGCCCTCACCAGACACCAGATCTGCTGGACCCTTGACCTGGGACTTCCCAGTCTCCACAACAATGAAGAAGAAACTTTCACCTCTTATAAATTACTCCCTTTCTGGTATTTTGTTGCAGCAACAGGAATGAACTAAGCCAAAGAGCCAAATTTATATCAGATAAATATTTCAATAATGGTCAGTAGTACAACTATGTATTTTTAATTGTGTCTCAGTCACTGATGTAGCTCACAAAAAACAGGAGTCTCTGCATTCACACATTCATTCATTTCTTAAAAATGTGCTCCGCCTTTTGAGTACCTGCGATGTAGGATTTTTGTGGGGAATGCACAGCATTTTGAAACATGACACCCTCACCTAACGAAGAGAGACTGGAGTAACAGTCAGCGTCATATTTACTACACAACTATTATCAGAATCTAATAAAACTGAAATCAGAGTCAGAACCATAAGAGCTGAGGAGCAGGAGACACAATCCTGCTGGCTCCATTCCATGCGTGCACCTCCAGGGGCCAGGTCCTCAGAGGGCCCTTCTACTCCTTCTCAGAGCCTTTTCTTCACATAAAGCGAGTAAAGCTGGAATATCGTACAGTGCATCCTTTCCTAGAAGCTTCGTGTCCAGCGTGGAGCTCAACACCTGGACCAGATAAGGTACCAGAAGGAGAGTTTGCAACACCAACTAGGGATAAATGAGGATTGTTTGATGTTAAAAGCAAAGGCTTTTCTGATAGTCCTAAAATCCCACTGCTAAAAAACAAAAGGGATGTCACAAAAAAGTCTGTTTCCACCTGAGCAAAGATGAAGAATTAAACAGCACTGGGAGAGTCGGTTACTGTGGGATTGTGGAGTGAGCCGAGTCTACAAACCATCACCCAGAGGCCAAGCATGCTGGCCACTCGGTTTTGCAAACGAAGCTCAACGAACACACGGCAGCAGCAATCCATCTGTGTGTTGTTCTGTGCTGTTTTTCACTCTACAATAACAGAGCTGAACCACGCAGAGACACACAGCCAGCAAGATCTCAAACACTGAGAGCTGTTCCTGGGGAACAAGTCTGCTACCGCCTCATCTGAGTGATCACCAGCCAGGTTCTTCCAAAGAGCCGCATCCCAGTCCGGGGACAGTCTGGCGACAGCCTCCTCTAAGAGGACGCCAGGAGGCTCCAACACCACCCAGGCAGCAGAGAGAACAAGACAACTTTCGTCTTGGAATCTGCTGTGAAATGGGCTTGAAACCACCAGAAGGCTGATGCTTCAACTCGATATGTTTCACTTCAGTCTTTCTAAAGGCAAACTCCTTGCGTAGTTTCGGTTCAAAGAACTCGTGCAAAAAATAGATTTGTATAATTGAAAGTGCATAGAACCATGGAGAAATAAATTTAAATTCTGGCTCCACACCTTGTCAGGGCTGAGACTGCCGGCTCTTTCTTACTCTGGGAACGCAACCTAAGCTCACACCCCGGCGTCTGCCACGCGCCTCACCGCGGGACAGTGATGATGAACCTTTTAGAGAACAAGGGCCCAAACCGCAACCCGAAACCCGCTTCTTTATTGCAAAGTGACAACACTGCGATTAAAGCTGGATACTGAGGTTTTAGTTTAGGAAAAACGACTGTTTCTGATGCTCGGCTGCTGGGGCGACTTGGCCCACATGCTCGCGAGGGGGCTCGTCGTGCCTGCCGTGGCACGCGTGCCATAGATTCACCACCGGAACATTTATCTCGGGTCATCTTTATACACTTATACCCACAATTGTTTGACTCTTATTTGTCTCCAGTGTTCTGTCCATTTCATGTTCCCTAACACTACATTTAAGGCACAGTGTAGATCCTTGACGAATCCCTTTTGGCTGCTTCTAAATATTTATGACTATTTACCATGCACAATGCTAAGTCGTACATACCTTACAACCAGTGATTGTCCTTTAGTTTAAAATCCAATTAAGTTCCACCTATCAACAGCTGGCGAGAGCCAACGTATTTGGTACTCGCTTTTTAAATGATGATGATGTCACGTAGTACCTCAGAGAAACTTGGTGACAACTGTCATCTCACCTGAGTGGTAATTTTTCGTCTTCTAACCTTCTAACAAAAAGACCCACTGGACTGTAAAAACAACATGAACCAGCCTACTACCAGTCGCCAATTCTCGCCTTGTCGCCCAATAATCACTTCTGCTATGATCCGACAGTTTGCTTTGCCTTTCTGAATGTGCTGTTTGCAGACACTGACATGGGTCTAAGAACTGCAGTGGCAAACAGTACATTTATAGCAATCTCCCTAAAAAAGTTTACAAAGTAAGACAACCACAAGGGGGATTAGGAGAATGGAGGCTTACAGCAGTAGTGAGAAAGGAAATGTAAAATTATCTATCTCATTTTGTGTTTATAAAAATATGTACCACGAAAGCATAGCACTGTAAGGTGTTCCATGAAGAGTTCTGTAAGAAAATGAATTTTAAAAAATTACAAAGAACGGGCTCATACTGAAGATAAACAGTGTATGCTACCATGTCCAAAAGCTTCAACCGATTGTTGCAATTGTAAAAATCTGATACAATTTTGCTCAGAGTGGTAGAGATTGCTAGTGATGGCTGATATCTGGAATGTCCTACCTTTCCTGGGAAAAACAACAGATTCTTAGGTTCATGTCATGAGGCAGGACCATATGACTGTGTCCAACAAAAAAATATGAGTGAGTCTGACATGTGTCATTCACACACTGAGGCAGCGGAACTCTCCTGTGGAAATGTCTCTGTCACTCCTTTCCTACAAGGACATCATGGACACCAGGCTGGTTCGAGTGGCACATGAAGGAAGCAGCATGGATTGCTAAGTCACCATACAGAAGCCAGCTGCCTGGGAAAGTTCTGCACTGCCAGGGGAATTTACACAAGCAAGAAACAAACCTTTTCCAAGGGAAGCCCTTCGATGTGGGGAATAACTGAGGACGAAAACTGAGATTTTGTCCAAATAACTTCTGCTTTGTTGTGCTTCAGTAACCCTGCTTTGTAAACCCCACTCATTCCCGAGTCCTGTTCTCAGGGTTTGTAGTCGCCCTGACTGATAGCGGGCCCGTGACACCTCCCCACTCCCTTAGAGTGCCTGCAGTTGCACTGGGATTACTGCTCCTCTTCCTTCATGCCCCACTGATAAGAGTAAAGCATCATTACAGTGTGAGAGATGTAACAGCACCCCACTACACTTTGTTCCTTGTGTGATGTATCCCAAAGATGTAACAAATGTTCAAACTGTGTCTGTGTTACTCTTGTAAAATAGTTAAAGATAAATGGCAAGACTAACCAAATGCACACAGCAGGCATCCTGAAGGAATGAGGTAACTACATTCTTAGGCAAAGAAGGTGAAAGTTGTAACCAATGTAATCAACCAATGCATGTATTCAAATAAGGTGAAAAGTAGTGTACTCGATCAATGGATTTAGTTTGTACCCTAAAAATCTTAACGGGGCTGGGTTTCAGGAATAAATTCTGCTCTCTTTGTTCTTTCTGAGCCCAGATTTTCTGAGTGTAAACTCCCCTGGGTCCCTCGAGGTAAATAAACCTGAGTTCTCCGACTGTCTTAGTGGCGCTTGGTTTCTTGCTGAGCTAGAACACTTTGCCACAACATAACCACTACACAATGTAACCCAAAATACTAATGTTTCCCTAACTCACTTGACCCCAGCATTCTTTATTCTCTGAAAAACAATTGATAGCACACAGAAAATTTATTATAGAGAAAAACAAATAATAATCACTCAAACAAGTAACTATATTTCAACTTATCAGCGCTAAAGAGAGAATGTAGAGAAGCAGTTCAGAAGTGGAAAAGAGATACTGGAAGCCAGACAACTCGCTTGGTCATGCAGAACACCAAGTTGCTTCCCTGTTCACCCTTCAGTAATGTTCTCCATCTTTTAGCTCAAATGTGGCGTTTTTCTTCAACAATTCACAGAGTAAGTATTGGCTGAAGTCATATCAAAAGTGCCACATGATTGAGATATAATTTGTGATTCATATTCTGCCTCCGGAATTACCCATCTTGCTGGGTTATCTTCCCTACCAGGATGTGCGTTGTCTTTTAGTCTCGCAGCCTTTTTCTCAAACTTCCCTATGTTGATGGATACCTATTCCTTTTTCACAGTATCATGGCTTCCTATACCTCCCAATCCTTGGAGAATCATGCTTGGCACACAGAAGCCTTTGCTTTGTCCACAGCTGACTGAATCAAAAACTGCAGCTGCAAACCACTGGGGACCTGGAGCCTTGTGGCAACCTGTCCATAAAGTCCTTCCAAAAGAAACACTCTACAGTGGATCCCAAACAGAAATCCCACCAGACCTGGATTCTCTTGAAAAGCTTAAAAGAAAGAAATAATTATCATAATAAAGTTAAGTGTTAACAAGCAGCAGTTATGACAGTATGAGTTGAGATGAAGACAGACACATACAGTGAGATCAAATAATATGTTGTGTATTTATATAAAAATAACACTGCTATTAATTCCCCCCAAAATATTCCCCTTTGCTTTGAAAACACTCAACCCACCATTCTCACCAATTTCTAAAGCAGTTCTGGAAAACTCTTCGTAAGTATCTTTAGTTGCACTACTGTGGCTTCTTGATGTCCTGAATTGAACCAAAACATTTGGTTTTCATGGTCATTTCAACTTTTGGGAAGAATCAGAAATCACACAGTAACAGATCTGGTGAATAAGGTGGATGAAGACGCACCACAGTGTTCGTACAAGACGGCCTCTCTGATGAATGGTGCTCAGCAGCAGCGTTCACTGAGTTTTTGGTCACATCTCATAGAAGGCATGCAAGGGAAAAGCCTAGCTTGCTCGACTGTCAAGGATGTACTGGGGACAATAAAGCTACGCTGCATCTTGAATGATGTTCCAGGCCTCTAGAGGCCCTTGCTGTGTTTCTTTTTGTTCACAGTGCTAAACACAGAGCCTGGTACAGTATATAAGAGAAGTACACCTAATGAATTTCAGAACTATTTGTTGAGATACCTATTCAATCTCAGCCACACACACCCTTTAACAAGGCAAAACAGGTCTTTGACTCTTGCAGTTCGTACTCTAATTCTTACTTCAATTCTTGATTGGCTGGGTGAGGAGACTATCTACACACAGATCTTGGCAATATGGGAAACTACTTTAGGCAAGACAAAAAGCACGTAAAGAACCAACTGTACCAGCTGGTACCAAAGTCTTAACATCTTCACTACCATTTACTCAGCTCTTACTATGTGCTGGGCACAGTCCTGGGTCCTTTAACGTGCTCACTAATCGGATCCTCCCGACAGTCCCCAGAGAGGGTGGCATCCTCCCGACCTCACAAGAGAGGAGCTGGCGGTTCCATGAGTTTAAATAACTGCCCCAAGACTCACAGACTGCGACTTTCACAACCACAATTCAAATTCCACTTTTCCTGGGTCTTTGTAACTCGCAGTTTGTGCTCTTCACAGCGTGCTACACTCATGGAGAAAGATGAGTCTTTAGCCAGGGAACAAAGAAGTGACAGATGGGGTGGAAAAGCACATGGCTGTACCACACTTTCACCATGAGCAATTCATAGTCATCTGACAGCACAAGATTATTTTCCAGAATGAGTTTCTCATATAGCAAGGAAAGAAAAGTAATTACTACCAGATTCTACTCCTCTCTTTTTCATTTTGGCCCTTAAAAAGAATAAACGTACATATTACATTGAATATTTTTTGAAATAATTGTAACTATTGAATGGAAAATAACTTTGACCTACATATTCTTTCTATAGAAATAGGTCCAATTGTAAGAAAAAAAATTTAAATTCCCTAAATTCCATAAATACTACCACTAAAACTAATTTCTATTCATTATTGTGAAAGTATAACAAATTAACCCATTTATGCAATAATTGCACTGATAAAATGTGTTGTATTTACATGCTCTGATAATGTTCCAAAAACTAACCATTGAAAAATGCTGGAGTTAATATTTCTTCATAGGGGAAAACGTGTGTGTTATCCTATTTTAGAGGTCACAGTTAGACATTTTTAATAATTCCATTGGCTATTTCAATGTGTTAAGAATAACAACTAATAGCCAGCTTTTAATTTCCTATTTCTACAATCTTAAATGTGAGCCTGTTTTATTCTATAAAGTACTTTCACAAGCCAGTGACATCACCATATAGCAAAAGATACGCAAGAGTGCCTACATTTACTAAGCAATGAAATTCAGTAATGATTCAGCAAGAAAAAAGAATACAGAACTGATACATACTACAACAAGAATGAACCTTGAAAATATTGTGCTAACAGAAAGAAGCCAAGAACAAACGTCATATATTAAATTATCCCATTCACAGGAAATATCCAAAAGAGGCAAATCCACAGAGACAGGAAACAGATTCAAGGAATGACTGGGGGGAATAAGAAGAGAAGGGAATCAGTACTGGCTTTCTGCAGGGGACTGGCTGGGGTATTCTGCAAATGTCTGGGATGATGGCTGTACAACTCTGAATATTACACAAACTGAAGAACTGTATACTTCAAATGAGCCACTTGTGAATTACATCTCAAGAGCAGTATTATGCTGCAAATGGTCAACAGCCCTGGACAAGAGGAACCTGTCTCTGTTGCGCTGGTTCTTCCTGCCCTTTGTGCTGAAACCACACTCCTTCCCCTGGCTCCTGAGGTGTGCCAGGATCTCAGCTACTCTGGGCCTTTGCATCTGCTGTCCCCACTGCTCCCACTGCTCAGCATCCAACATTCCTCACTCGGCTGTGCCTGGGTAACTCTTGCCCTTGAACCTCATACTGAAGCCTCCTCTGACCACAGGAAGCCTCCCTGACTGCACACCCGAACTCTTAGTATAAACTTGTAATTTTGTAGGTCTTCTCCTCTTGCTCACCTGTTCCTGAAGCTGGTAGAATAGCACCTATTGCATAATCCATGTGCCCTCAATAGTTTACAAAAGAACTAATTATTTAGTAAAACATTTTTTAAACATAAAAAGCTTCTATATCTCCCTTTCCCCTAATCTTCTATCGAAAAGTATAATTAGAACTTATTTTAAAAACTTGCAAACCAACTGTTTTACTTGGGGATGTTTAATGGATTTATGGATATTAAGCAAATACAAAACAGCTTTTTTCAAGGATTTCTGCCGGAAGACAAATGTCCTAGGGGAAAGTGAGCCACAGAATTGCAAAGCCAATTTGTGGCTGAAGGAAAAAATGCCTTTTCTTTATCTCAACACTGTCTGTTTTGTTTCTGTGCAAGTTTCCCTAGTGTTTTGTTCCTGGCATAAACACTCAGCAAACATCTCCAGAGGGCCCGCTCCACGCACAAGGAGAGCGGAGTGTACAGGAAGGATCGGAACGTGGCCTCCCAAACTGAATTCAGATGCGGCCTCCTCCCTCTCCGTCCTCGGCAAGGAACTTGACTCCTGTGAGCTTCAGAGTCCTTGTCTATGAAGTGAGAACCACAATGCCAACCTCACAGAATTGTCATGAGCGCAAAGTGAGATCTTCTGCAAAGCATTTGCCGGGGGCCTGATCAGTACACGCTAGTGACGGTGATGGCAAGCAGTAAAATCGCACCATCATAAATAACTATAATTCAAGACCAAATTTACCTCCTTGTTAAGAGTAGCTCTACTGATGATCCTTAAAAAATTTTCCCAATACAACAGACATAAGTAAACAAATAAACTACAACTAGGAATAACTGAAATAGTCACTAAGACAGAATCATTCAGGTAAATTACAGAGTGTGCTCACACAATGAGATAGAAAACAATTGTTAAGAGTTTGAAGCAGGCCGTTTAAAAACCGAGGATCAGTACAGCCTGATTCCTGGCTCCCTCAAATTGCTCAAAGGCTTTGATATTCTCTGTAAAGAGAAAAGAAGCAAGGGTGCACGTCCTTCATTTTTCAAAATAAGTCAAAAGTACTTAAACACAAAAATGAAGAGGAGGGATATGTTCTCAATTGCTATGTGAGGATCTTCCAGATGTAAGTGGAAAGAATAAAGACTCAAATAACAGGTAGAGCACATGCAGTGTCTTACATATATGGAAACATATAAAAATAAGTATATATCACTGGTCGTATCGACTTGGAAGTATTAAGGAAAGAATTCTAGTGGGTGTAGGCAACCAGAGAGGGAAAAGAACACTCGATTCCAGGGCGAGGAAGCGGGGTTCTGAAGGCAGCAGGGAGAGGTGAGAGTTTGCAGAAGCAGAATCCGAGGAGGTGCTCAGTAGCAAGAGCTGAGACTGAGGCATGTGTGCGACCATCGTGCGGGGTTGTAAATGCCGAATCTAGCCGGGTGTGGTGGCACACACCTGTCATCGCAGCACTCTGGGGAGCCGGAGCAGGAGGACTGCAAATCGGAGCCCAGCCTAGGCAACTTGGCCAATAAGCTTTATCTAGAAGATCCTGGGAAACCCCAGATGGGCGGAGAAAGGTGACCCAAAGGTGCACATTCGGGCTGACCAGGCCTGGAGACTCACAGCCAGGATCGGCACAGCAAAGGGGCTCCGGCAGTGACATGGCTGGGTGCCGCTACACCTTCCCCCGTCTTCCCGTCTTCTCCCTTCGCTGCCCTTGATAACTGCCCTGCTGATACCGCGCCAATATCCGTTCCCAGTATAATTCGTTTGCTGCTTTCATATAAAATCGGTCACTTGAGCGGTACTGAAAATGACTTCCTAAAATTCCTCACAGATGTTTCATATACCCCAATTTACTGATCTTCATTCAATAATCAAATTCTTGGCGGATACTGTTTTTCAAAGAAATCTTATTTTCTCTGTTAAATGAAAGGAGGTTAGATCATTAACACAGTTTCCCAAGTAATGCATTTTAAATGAAAGGCTTTTTCCATCCTTTGGAGGAAAAATAATCACAAGTTAAACTGAAACATCCAGGGAAAGCTCAAATCAATATGTTAATACTGTCAATATTCAAGGGTTCTGAGTCTAAGCCTGTAAGTAATACAGCATGTGGTGATTTACTGCTTCCTAGTTATAATTCTACTATAGTTTTGAAATCACAAAATAAATGTCTCAAGTGAAGTTTTCATCAGTCATTCAACTTGAAATATGCAAGTACTAGAACTTCTCTGCTTTGTTTTAAAGATCATTTTATTACTCTAGAAACTATCAGTGATTTTCATTAAATATGTCAAATAAGACTGAACTAGAAAAACAGATGATGGATTAATATATAGTAATTTTGTCTTTACAGTGACAAATTTAATGTCTTTCTGTGGACACTATATGGTTCCCTGTCTGACAGATTTTTCCCATAAAAAAGACAATGAAACTTTTGAATTATAGGTAAATGAAATCACATGGTTAAAATTTGATTGAACTCTTAGGAAAATTATGCTGCATCCACTGCTGATTTAAGTTTCTTATTTATCTGTTTCTACCCGAGAAATTGCCATCAGTGTTTTAGTGAAGAAAAAAAAAAGTACTCGTCTGCACACAAATGCTAAAGTAGGTCCATAAAAAAAGAGCATTTGTTAGGAAAGACAAAACTCACACATTTCAGACTCTCAAAGCTAAAACGGTTGTAGAAAGTCTGTTTATCAGAACCCGGCCTCCTGTGCAGTACTTACTAGGTAAATGAGAGCAGTTTACTAAACAGGACAGGTGGAGGGTTTACAGATGGACGAAGGATGGATGAATGAAAGAGCACCATTCCACCCTGTAGCCTGCATCCTCATTAACAATAATATACATGCATATTAGCATGCAATATAAAAACATGACTTACGTCTTTATAAAAATTAACATATAGCATCTATGTTAGATTTATAGGATGTTTGTACATAACACCAACCTATCACTGTCTCGAAACAAGTACATGCTAAAATACTTTCATAGAGCTACTTCTGTTTATTTTGAAAACAGGGAGTTAAAGATGATATTTTTTAAGTGTTTAAATACTAACTGGGGAATATACTATGGGATAATATAATATGAAATTTATTTTCAGTTTTAACAGAAACTAGCTATGATTGACATCTACAATAATGAAGCTATATATGTAAAACACGTATTTGCATTTAAATCATGAAAAAGATTAGTTTTCTACAGTCAAAACTAGGATCTTAGCACTAATTTAAATGTCAACATGAATAACAAGAGAGAAAATTACCGTTCATGTTTTTGTTTTCTTCACTACAACAAATTCTATGTGATTGTATTATTGCTAATGTAAGAAATCATGAAAACATGTCAGAAGAATATGAATGATGTTACTGAAACAGAGAGTAGAACAAGGTAGATGTTTCCCAATAATTATATACAAATCAGTAGATTTTTATATAACAAAACTAACAAAATGGAATGGACAAAATATTCCAATATAATAATAAAATCACAAAATATTTATAATATCCTTAAATATTTTAAAACGTTATAGAAAAAACAGAATAAACATAAAGAAGCTGAATAAATTTAGCACAAAACATGAATGAATTTCTCTTTAGCTCCCACGTATAGGAAGGTTTCTACCTATGACTCAAACCAATGCAATAAGAGATATTTGGTGCTTTAGGATGGTTTAAAAATCTTGTGCATAAAAATAAGAACTATAAGCAAAGCCAATACAAATAAAAAATTAGTAGGAGGTATTTGCAATAATACCCCTACTATTTAACATTTAAATATTGAGGAATGAAGCCAAAATCCTACAGAAAGGTAGCCAAAAGACATGTAAAAATATTTTAAAAGTTCTTAAACATATAGAAAGATAGTCAATTTCACTTACAACCAGAGAAATGCAAATGCCTTCCATAAGCCCAGAAAAAAATTCAAAAGATTCATAACGTAACCTATTGTTGGCCTATACCATTGTTCAGTATCGCCATGGCCTGGGGACCAAGTCTTTAACACAGCGCCTTTGGGGGACACATAACTCTGCCACAGAAGAAAGGCTGCAGGAAATAAGCAATCTTGCATATTACTGTTGGAAATTCAAGGGCACAGGCCCTGAGGAGAATATACACATGGGTTAAGAAGTCCCTATGCTCTTCCTATTTGATGCACCAGTCACATATCTGAGAATACACCTGCACATACACTTCCAAGGATACAAAGGTATATATTCACAAAGTTATTAACTGCAGAATTATGTGCAGTTTCAAAATATCAAATGCCCAAATACAGGTGATTAGTCGATTATCTCAAATGCCCAACACAGTTAATTAGTTGAATAACTTACAGTACACTAAATATAAGGAAGTGAGAAGCTATGAAGATCTCTATGAACCACAAGGAGAACAATTTTCAAGACACATTGAAATAAAGAGAAAAGAACAGGAGAGAATAGATAATAAGCTACTCTGTGTAGCAAAAGGAAATAAGGAAAATATGTGCTTCTGCTAATTTTTATTAAAATAAATGCAAGAAGATTATTTCTGTATCTTGGCTTTTATTAATAATGGTATAATGCACATGAGAATATACATGTCCCTTTGACATATTGATTTCAGTTGCTGGCATTCATAACTACACAGATTACTAGATAACACATTAGTTCTGTTTTTCTTTTCTTTTCTTTTCTTTTTTAGGAATTTTTATACCGTTTGCTGTGGTTTGAAAGCGTACTACAAAAGTTCATGTGTTGGAACCTTAATTCCCAATGTTAGAAGGTAAGGCACAATGTAAGGTTTTGCAATTATGAGGATGCCCCCCTCAGGAATGGATTAGCGCCCTTCCTCAGGAAGAGTTAGTTCTCATGGGCGGGGGCCTGTTCTCTCAAGTGTGGGTTCTTGTAGGAGTGAATTCTGTGTCTTATCTCTCCCTTGCCTCCTTCCGTTTTGTGAAGCTGAGAAGATCCCGGCACCAGAAATGCAGAAAGTGCCAGCACCACGCTCTTCTCACCCTCTAGAATCGTGAGCCAAATAAACGGCTTTCCTTAGTAAATTATTCAGTCTCAGGTGTTTTGTTATAGCTATAGAAAATGGAGTAAAACAGAAAATGGCTACTGAGAAATGAGGGTGTAGCTAAAACAGAGACTTGAGAATGTAGACGCAACTTTGGAAGTAAATAATGAGTAGAGGCTGGAAAAATTTTGAGGGGCAGGCAACATTTTTAAAAAAGCAAAACGTAAGCTACATTGCTATAAATAGATCTTTAAAGGTGATTCTGACGACAGACAGAAGAATTGAAGACTAAGAAAAGTCTGAAATGTCTCAGAGGCTACCAAGGCGATTGTGACCAGCGTGCTTACAGAAGTGTGGGCAGTAATGGCTGGTCTGATGGCGTCTCAGAGGAGAACGGAGGAACTCAGCACTGATAACCAGAACACAGAACTTCCCTTGCACAAAGTTTCAAAGAGCCTGGCTGAGTACATCCATGCCCCTGAGCCTGAGGAAAGCAGAACTTAAAAATGACAAAGAAGGATTCCTGGCAGGAGAAACATCCAAGCAGCAAAGCATGCCAGCAGCTGCAGGGCTGCTTCTGGAGGCTTACAGAGAGATGCAAGCGCGAAGAGATGATTTACGGGCAGAACTTATAATTAAAAGAGAAGCAGAGTGGAAAGATGTGGAAAATTCACAGTCTAGCCATGTCAAAAGAGAAAAAGCTTTTTAGGGAAAGAATGTGAAGTGTGTGGTCAAAGGACGCGTTCTTAAGGAGCCCAGTACAAATACCAGGAAGCCAGGAGCCACTCGTCAAGACAATGGGAGCTGGGTCCTCAAGGCACTCAGAGATCTTCTAGGACGGGTCCAGACACCTAAGGACATAATTGTTTGAGGGACGGGACCAAGACCCCTCCACAGGTTCCCCGCCCAGGGCCATTTATTACGGAATACTGGGGCGACCCCCTTGAGCTACCCTAGCTGGCAATCACGGCACCAGGGAAAAACTCAGCACCCTGACTACTGCCACAAATCAGCAATATTGATGAACAGTAGATAGGTATTGTGTGCCTACAGATAAGGCACCCTGGGGAGAACACAGCCCTACTTAGGGGGTATTCCAGCTGGAAATGGATAACCACAATTATCTTTTCTTATTATTTTGAGGAATAATCTTCAAAACCAAAGTATGGAACATATATAAAATAACTGGCCTGTATTCATCAAAAAGTTCAGTATCATGAAAGCTAAACAAAGATTAGGGAACTGTTCTGATATATCCAAGACATAATCAAGGCCACCCTAGGAACAAACGACAAACCAACTTCTGGGTCCTTAACCTGCTTTTCATCAAAAGCATGATTTATGTTTTTGGCTGAGACATTTGGAGAGTTAAAACTTTTTTGCTAAGACCCATGATTCTTCACTCAGGCCTACAAATGCCTAATGGGTACATAAAAGCTTGACCTTCATTTTGGTAAATTCTGGGTCCAATCTTCCTCAGCTCTGCACATAGGCACGTTAGTCATTTAGAGAGTGTCTATTTAATAGTTGACAGAACAAGTTTTATTAGCTTTAAATTTACATAGACTATCTTTTTACTCTTCAGTAGTGAGGACACCAAGATGAGAGATCTACAGGGACAGTCAGCTATACACAGAAGTCTCTAGTGCTGTAAACCTATGACGACCCTGGATTCCAGCAACATCACATGACTGAAGCTGCCCTAGAAGCCATGCAGATTCCTCTCATGAGATCTGAAGTGCCCCTCAAGTCACAAGGATTCATCTTGAACTATGAAACCAGGGTTGAGATAATCATCGACCGGATTCTAGTCCACCTCAGCTAATCCTTACACATTAGCTTCCTGCTTTTTGGGTGGCCCAGCCGCACACCCCTCCAACTGAGTGTGCCCCTCTAACTGCTCACACTGGAGTCCCTTCCTATTTTTTCTTACTCTCTTTTTTTAAGAGCTGGCCTGACCTTTGTCAACTCCTCAAAGTCCCTTAACTAAAGCTCATACTTTTAATTAAAGCCTTTTCCTGCACAGTTCTGCTTTAGTTTTAATTCTCACTACCAGTAAATCAAGGCCCCGTGCAAACCAATGAGTTCTGGGCTAAAAGAAACAATAGTGACAAGAAAAATAAAATCTTGCCTCACAGGCACAAGGCCCTGAGTTCTGTCCCCAGCACAAAAGGAAAAAAGAAAGAAAAAGAAAACAAAAAGAAAAAAAGAAAAAGAAAAAGAAAATCAACTTAGAACACTGAAGTGAAAAAAAATGCCATAAAGGAAATGATTGAAACGATATTGGGTAAGTTAGGAAAAAATCAGAATGTGGACTACAAATTAGATAAAAATACTTCGCATATCAACCACAAAGCCTCCTGATGTTGATAAAGGTGCTATAAGTCTATGAGAATAGCCTTGTTCTTAGAAAAAAAATTCACATGTTAAGTTGATAAGGTATGTGCTGTTTATTTCTAAGTAAATAATAAAAATCTTACCATCAATTTTTTTAAATGAAAAAATTTTAAAAATATATACGTGGATGATAAATGTTACAAATGTTAACTAAAAATGAATCTGAGTCAAGAGTATGAAGGACTTCTTTGTACTATTCTTCCAACATTTTTGTAGATTAATGATTATTAAGAAGTTACAAAAGAGAGGATTCAAGATTTCTCTGGAATAAATAATAAACTAAGAAAAAATTGAAATAAGAGTATACTAAGGAGAGTCATACTGCACAGATACTAAGCCTCATTATAAAGTTTTTAAAAATCACAGTGTGGTAATATTCCAAAGACTGACAAATGGATCAAAGGAAGAAAAGGAAAAGACACCACCATTATATATGTTAAAGCTGGAACTTATGTCCCTTGGCAAAGGATTCCTATTTCTAATTAGTAATGCTGGAACAATTTTCCAACTGTTTGCAAAATATTAAGCTATATCTTTATTCCTCAATTAGGCAAAACACGTTTCAGGTACAAATAAGTAAAGATAAACAAATACAATCAAAGAAAAACATTCCAAAATAAATTCTTAACACAAGTATTTAAAAAGCAAAGACAAATGATAAAACTAGTAAGGAAAATATCAAGTTTTATCTGTTTATTTAGATCTGGAGCATACCCCCAATCCCTCAGGCATTTAGAAGGTGACTGGATAATGGGAGCGTCATACTCGTCAGTGAAGAGCTGAATGCATTGTTGGGACGTGGGGTCTGATGAGAAGCAGCTGGTCGCTGGCAGGCGACCTGGGAATGTGTTGGGAGCTTGTATCTCCCTCCCAGCTCCTTCCATCTCTGCTTCCTGGTCACCATGATGTGAGTAGCCTTCCTCCACTCAGGGCCCATCCGCCACGCTGCTTCTGCCTTGGAGCCAGCCTTTCTTGGACTGAAAATTCTGAAACTGTGTATCAATATACTTTTTCTTCTGTAAACTGCAGGCATCAGACACTGTGTCCAGCAGAGGAAAGTGACTTAGACACAGTTATTCTGATATAGACAGTAAATGTAGCTGTATGTAAAAAAAACATGAGTAAAATTGAGAGCCAATAAAACTTGTAAAATAATCCATATCAATTATGACAGAACAAAGTTTAACCTTAATATTTAAAAAGACACTCTCAGTAAAAAAGTAGGCAAACAAAAGTAATGAATTAATTCATAAAGGAGAAATCATGGCCTACAAATCCCTGAAAATATGCTCAAACATTGAAGTAGTCAAATAAATGAAATTTAAATACTGATATAATTTTCCATTACTGAACTGGTGATATTTTAAAAGAAAAGCTGACAGCATCCACATTCAGTAGGGCACAGGGAAACACACACTCTAAAAAAATCACTAATACAAGGATAAGCTGGGACGAATGCCTTTAGGTAAAATTTAACACTAGGTATCAAGAGTTTCAATGTTTTCTCTAATTTTCATTTTAAATTCTACTGCCATCAAAACTAAAAAAAAAAAAAAAATCTATAGCAGCACTTGAGCCAGGCATGGTGGTATACACAGTAATCCCAAAGCTCTGGGTTCGTTCTCCAGTCCTGGGGGAAAAAAACAACATCTGAAAACATGTGAATGCCCACCTAAACAGCAAAAAGAAACAAAAAAGCAAAAGGCCCTATGAATATAGGCTAGAAGGCTACCAAATCATTAAAATAAGTCTGTATCACGGGGCGTGATGGTGTACACCTGTGATCCCAGCACTCAGGAGGCTGAGGCAGGAGGATTGCCACGAGTTCGGGCTGCCCTGGGCTATACAGTGTGTTGAAGGCCAGCCTGAACTACACACAAGACCTTGTCTCAAACATAAACAAACAAACAAATAAATAAATATAAATAAAGCTCTAATAGATACTGAATGTTCTGGGAAATGTTCATTACACATTGTCAACTAAAGCGTGTATCCTGTTCTCATTCTCTTTCTACATACATTCATATATATTACTTTAATTTAGTAAAGAGACATAACTGCAGAGATAAAGAAGTAGATATACACAACATAAACTTGATATATGTTGCATTGAGCAAAATAAAAGATAGATAACATGAAGTAGTAGGAAGTTACTGTTCACAAACTCCACATCAGGAGACAAACACAAACATAGCCATCTTCATCACACAAGCACAAATGGGGACATCTTCCTCAAAATCATAAAATGAATTAAGTTCATGAACCACTGTGTATATATATATAATCAGGAGCAGCATTTCATGGAAAGGTCAGTCCTGATTAGTAGTAAAGAGCCTGAACTTTGATATAAGACAGACCTAATGTTATGGCTTGTATCTAAATGTCTCCCCAAAGCCCATGTGCTCACAGGTGGGGCTTTTTGGAGGTGGCTGGACTTAGGATGTGTGAATATGGATTATGGATATGTGATAACTGTATTAATCTGCTGATTGGTTTAGCATAGTTCTGGGCGGGGGTGATGGGAAGGCCCACCCTGGGTGTGGGTGGCACCGACCAGTAGGTTTGTAGCCTGAAAAGAGTACGAGGAAAGACTGGCTTGCTGCTTCCTGCCTACCATGCCATGGACTGTTTTTCCTCTGCCATGCCACCCTACCCTGTAACCAGGCAACTGTGAACTGCACTCTCTACAAACTGAGCTAAAATAAACTTTTCCTCTTCTAACTTGTGGGCATCAGGAATTCTGATCTAGCAATAAATAAGAAAGTAACTAAAACATGTGAATTCACGTTCCCACTCTACTTCTGAATATCTAAATCACTCCTAGTTCATTACTTGGCTAAATCAGTGTATATGAACTTCAGTTTTCTGAGCTATAAAATAAATGTCAGATGTATACATCCATTTCAGGTTTGCACCAAAGATTAAATGAGATAATATATGTATAATACTTAGGACAATGCTTATCAAATGAGTATGATGTAATAATCACTTAGAAATTGAACCTGTTATTACAGATTCAAGTTAGACTAGATACTACAATCCTCCAGATACTATAATTCATTAGACACGAAGTGTCTGAAAAATTATCTCAGTCCCACATTCGTTTACATATTAAAATATATTTATAAGCTTAATTTATATATTAATTCGATGTAACATCAACAAACAGATTTTAAGAGCTGCCTAATAAGTTTTGACATGTTAACAGCTATTGGACGTAGTTCTCACACTAAATTATAATCTTGTAAATATTTAATATGTCAAAAGCCATAAAATAATTACTATATTAGACTTCCGACTGTAAAATCATAACCCAAAGATTAAGATACAATTTAATAAACAGAGTCTAATTGCTACTTTGTACAGAATCTCTATAATACGCCCAAAGTTTATGGTAAGTACTATTTATTCATTCCATCTAAACTTGGAAAAAATTAAGAAACCAATGACACACACTTGATTTTACATCTTACCACACTTTAATTAAATTTCTCAGAACCTATCATAATATATGTGGGTCTAATTAACTAACTCATCAGGCTTGTAAGCGGACCACAGAGTGAAATATTTGAATTTAAGCAAAGCAAGATTATTAAAGAGGAAAGTCTGCCAAAGCTTGTTTAAATCTATAACGAAAACTGGCTTTTCTGTCCATGATGATTCTTGGCTTTCAGAAAATCAACTTTCCTATTTAGAGAAGCCCGCCTTTCACAGGGAGATGAACAATACTGACAATTGTTAGTCCTCAAATGATTCAGCCTTCTGTGATTTGGAAGTTCAGTGGTGTCACAGTGAACTATAATGCAAAAGACAGACTGGACCAGTTGAAGAGAACAGTAAGAGCCT
>PVJO010012611.1:0-54853 GCA_004026905.1 Hystrix cristata | reverse complement strand
GGCGAACTATGATAGTTTAATTTTATCTCATTGAGAGACATATTAGGCTGTAAGTGTCTTTATGTGGGAAATACATAAGCCTGCTTTAGCGTTTTATGTCAGCGTAAATTGATTTACTTTACGGCTGGCTGAATAACTCAGCCGCAGAGTGTCACTAGGTTTTGAGGCTTGTGTAGCTCTCACTTAGACGGCGAGGCCTTGGGGGCGGCGCCGCGGCCGGAAGTGGGCAGCCACCCTGCAGGGGCCGCAGGGCAGAGCCGGAAGTGCTCGCGCGCGGAGGAAGTTACCGGCGTTGTTAGTGGAGATCTCGCGTGGTCTCCAGTCCCGCGCACGCGCAGGTCGGGCGGCCCGCAGGCTGCGCCGGTTCTGCCGCACGGAGCCTGGTTTAGCCCGCTAGCCGCCCTTCCGCGTCAGTTCGTGTTCCTGCCTTTCTGTGATGCGTTTTGCCGAGACGTGCTTCCCGAGCCCACATCAGCGTGGGGGCAGCTGCGCGGTTGCAAACTCCTTCTGGAATCTTCCTCGAAGGCCGGCGGAGCGCACGCGCCGACTGTGCCTCCAAGCCGCGCCGGGCTGCGTCTGCGCCGTGCGCATCCCGAGTCCTCCCTGCGGTCCGGCGGTCGGCTGCAGGGCGGCGGCGCTGGGGCCTTCGTCCCGCTCTCTGACCCGCGCGTCCGGGTCGCGAAGCCGTGCGGGCCCCTCGTGTGAGCTCCCCTCCCGCAGGAGCACGTACTTCGCAGCTCCGGGCGGTTTCTCCGTTCGCGGTCAGCCGCGCCGTCCCGTCTCCCTGCGGGGCGCTGGGCAGTCCCTGCCCCTGAGCGCACGGGCTGCGGATTTGTGAGCTTCCTGACCCGTAAAACGCGGGTGAGGAGCCGCTGTTTTCCCTTGTGGCGGCTGGCGTGCTGGCCCCAGCGACTCTGTTTTATTTGGATGGTATTGGAAAGGAACCTCCCAGTGAACTGCTTGCCTGTCGACCCTCCGGGGATATAACCAGGAAGGTCATCGTACTATGACGAGAGTCGCCCTCTGGTCTTCTTGTATGTTTGGAATTAAAACCATATATATGAAGGTAGAAAAATGTCATGACTACATCCCTACTACCTGGAATTCTCCATCCCGGTTGAATGCAGGAGCTCTTTTCTGTGGCACTATCCACGGAGAACCGCCGCCCATTCCTGTCTGCTTTAGGGAGGGAATCATCTCTGCATTCTTCGGGGGATGCAAGGCAGGCGAATTTCTGTTTCCTTGTTCCAGCTTTACTGCAGTAAAAATAACAAAAGTTGTATATGTTTGAGAAACACTGTGATATTTTGACATACATACAATTGTGAACTATTTACCACAGTTAATTTGATTACCATATTTTATCTTGTAGCATAGTTTTTAGTTTTTTTCTTTTTCTTTTTAGTGGTGACAATGCTTAAGATACACTCTTCTAATATATTTTGAGTATATATCATTAACTATAGTAACCATGCTGTATTTGAAGCTTTTTACAGTTATTCACTTTATAGCCTGAGGTTTGTACCCTTTGATTGCTATCTTCTATTTCTCCTATGCCCTGCACCTGGTGATTGCCTTTCCACTCTCTGCTTCCATGAGTTATTTTAGATTTCACAAATAAGTGATACCATACAGTATTGAATTTTTGTGTTTGGCTTATTTTCTTAATGTCTGACAGGTTTATCCATGTTACTGTGAAGTTCTCAAAAAATACAAATAAAAAAACAGGAAAATTTTCATGAACATGAGTCTTGAAAATGATATTTTTATATGACACCAAAAGCATAGGAAAACAAAGGAAGAATAAACAATGAGACATCAAATTAAAATGATTGCCCAGCAAGGAAACAATCAGCAGAATGAAAGAGTAATTCACAGATTGCAGGAAAATATTTGCATATAACATAACTGATGTGAGTGGTTATCCAAAATGTAGAAAGAATTTATACAACTCAATAGAAAAACAAGCAAACAATCCAGTTAAAAATGGGCGAAAGACCTGGACAGATATTGGTGCCCAAAGAAAGATACAATGGCCAATAGGCATCTGAAAAGATGTTCATCATCACTGATAGTCACTAATTGAAAGAGACATTACTTCACACGTGCACAGCTTGGCTGTTATAAAAGAGGCCGAAGACAACAGTGTCAGTGAGGATATGGACAAAGATAGTCCCTTCCCAGTGTAGATGGGAATCTTACTATAGCCAACGTGGAAAGCGGTGCAGTGATTCTTCAAAAATTAAAAAAAAAAAAGATACAACGCTGAATTACCATGTAACCAAGAATCCCACCCTAAGCATACATCCAAAGGGAAGCAAATGACTTCCACAGCGCAGTAACACGCTGCTGTCCACAGTGCAGTAACACGCTGCTCTCCGCAGCATCACTGATCCCGACAGCCAAGACAAGCAAGCAGCCTTCGTGTCTGTTGGTGGATGCACGGACAGAGACTTACACATACAGGCAGAAACAACGAAATACCAGCCTTGAGAAGAAAGGCCATTCTCTGCTTCTGGCGTGGTAAATCCACTCTGCTTTCCCTATTCCCAGATACTTATGTTGATGTGCTGGTGGCATCTCAATCTCTCTTTCGATAGGGCGACACCATGTTCCCGGTTAATAGGAGATCTCAGTGGTGTCTTAGGATATTATTAGGGTTGGTTCTTGACAGAATACTGAATTTTTAATCAAAGATGAGCCTCTGATTTATTATATTATTCCTGTTCTAATTCCATCAAGGTGTATTTCCATACATGTTTTCTAAATTCTTTGCAGTATGTATCAAATAAGCTACTGTTTTCAGTTATGGTGGGAAGAGACTGACTTTTGGCGGGGCCTGTATTTCCCAAATTGAGTGGTGCCAACCTCTGGCCTCATTATTTGCAAGACAATAACACCTGATGTTTTGACCACGTTCGGGGGAGCCAGCTTCCTCCGGTGAAAGGCCTCTTCCACTGAGGCTCGCTGGGAGCCCCCACAGAGGAGATCTCTAAGGGCGGAGCGTGACTCGCAGAGAGCTTCACCAGGAACCCGCATGCTCACAGTTCTCAGCTTCTCCTGCTGGTTGGGAACCTGACTTTACAACAACATACTTCCCATGATTTCAGGTTGTTTCTTGCCCTCTATAATTAGATCCTCAGCTAACGTTCTGAATACTGTGGAGATAAGATGTTACACTTACTCTTCACAGAGTCACTCCCCTCCACCTCACAGCGTGGTTTAAATCGCTACTTACCACTTCCGAAGTTAACAGTCTCCTGTGCAAACCCCGGAGGCCATCTAAAGTCTCTACAGAGCCCTTCTTTTCAACCCCTGCACTCACATTTAAGAGCAAGACTAGCTGCGCCTCTGCAGAGCTGCTGCGTTAGATTGCCCTGGACCTCGTTTCAAGTGGCTGCAGGTGAATGCTGGCCAGTTTCGCAGCCCACCATGCTCACCCTGCACGAACTGCCGTCGAAAACCAGAATTCCCATTTCTTTTTGGCAAGAGAGAAAGATAGCTCCAAAGTGAGAGTCTGGCTTCATATTACATCATGTGTTTTAGTTCCTATGTCTAAAAGAGAGGCTAAGGCCATATATACGTATAAATATAAATAGACAATTAGTAAAGCTATGTATGTGAGGTTATATATGGTGTCAAAATACCATATATATGTTTTATTACATATACAAATAGAATATTTGTGTATTTTACTATATTTACACTGTATTGTATATAAGAAAACTGTATTATGTATAATTTATAAATATATGTTGTATATAATACATATATAACTATATATGAAAGACTGAGGCCATTTAGAGTAGAATATGTATGTAACACTATATATAGCTTCAGAAATATATATATATATTTATATATACCTATGTAGAATTTATATATTTTAAGTTATAACTATATACACTGTGTTATACAGTTACAATAAATATATATATTCGTTACATATATAGCTATACGTAAGACTGAGGTCACGTATGTGTATAGTAAAACCACATATATTCATATGACTATATATACACACTATATATACTATACTATATACTATACATATACACATACATATATACTGCATACATATGGCCTCAGAAAAACATGTATTTTACTTATATCATTTTTATATATTCTACTATATATTTTTCACATTATAGTATGTACAGTAAATCCATATAGGGGTCAGAGGAGTAAGTTATGCATGCTATAATAACACATATAAACACGTGTGAGTGTGCTTATGTGTGAGACTGAGGAAAGCAGAACATGAATGCAGGTGGCACACAGTAGCCGCCCCCAGGCAGCTCCGGCTCACGGGACCCCCAGTGTGGATGCAGGAACCTCATGATTCTCACCACAGGAGGCAGTGACATATCCCTCTCATCTTCATTTCTGCCCTTTGCACATCTATCCTCCACACAGTGGCCTTGCTCTGCCGCATGCTTACAATGCAGGTGCCAGGTGTCATGGTCAGGAGACCCCGGGAGATGACCAGGCAATGCAGGTGCCAGGTGTCAAGGTCAGGAGACCCCGGGAGATGACCAGGCAATGCAGGCGTCGGGTGTCATGGTCAGGAGACCCCGGGAGATGACCCCGCAATGCAGGCGTCAGGTGTCATGGTCAGGAGACCCCGGGAGATGACCAGGCAATGCAGGCGTCGGGTGTCATGGTCAGGAGACCCCGGGAGATGACCAGGCAATGCAGGCGTCAGGTGTCATGGTCAGGAGACCCCGGGAGATGACCCCGCAATGCAGGTGCTGGGTGTCATGGTCAGGCTCCGTACCAGGGCAGAGAAAAATCTCATCCAGCTCAGTCCTGCTGTGTTCTCCAGGGTTAGATAAACGTACTTCTAGTTTCTCTGTGTTTTCTAGATACCATTTTCATGAATTCTGCATACTTTTTTAAATGTCTCAAAAATATCAAACTAGTGACTCATTATTTTTGTGAACTGAAAGTTCCTGTTCTTTAATGGACATATTTGAGCCAGTCATATTTACTGTAGTCAGCATTATTTTATGGACGTTTCTGTGGATATTATTTTATTTTTCCATTTATATATTTTATTTTTCTCTATTTTTTGCCTATTTTTAATTACATGTGTATACATATATATATTTATTTGCATCAAATTTCTTCCTGCTAAATACACATTTACATATTATATAATCTTTGATGCCTGGGTTTAGATCAGGGCCAATATTTAAATTATACACATGTTGAGTTGTAAAACTTATCAATACATATATTTTTTCAAATGAAGATAGAGCATTAGTGTGGTTTACCATTTTAAATATCTTCTTTACTTTCCCTAAAACAATATCGATATTTTCTAGAATTTTATATTGAGTTTTGCAGATATGCACATTTTTCTTTACATTCAATTCTTCACATATATTTAATATGCCTGCAGTCTCCATTCTTATCTGTACTAGTGTTTCAATTTTCTCTCTTACTGCACAATTCCTTTCAAGTAGCCTTTTGGTAAAAAAAAAAATCTAAGAATTTATGTTCATTTCTATGATAATAGTGTTGTTACTATGCTCTTCATTTCATGGCAATTTAAGAGTAAAAGACATCAATTCTTGGAGAAATTTCCTCCACTGTTTTTTTCATAGCCAATGTTCCTATTAGTAGGTTTATTTCCCCTTAGTGTGAATTTTGGCCTAAGTTACTTCACATTTCTTCAGTTTGGATGTGGATTTCCCTTTTGTTAGCTGTTTAGCATACTATGAATCTTGTCAGTGTGTGCTCTTTTTCATTCTTTGACTATGTGAAAGAGGCCATCATTAATATTTTACCCTCCGCCTTTTTTTCCCGTGCAGAATTCCTCTTGGTAAAGTAGTCAGATACTGGCATAACCTCCATCTGTTAGCACAATTTTTCCCAAAATTATTTATTACTTACAGCATTCTCATGTGCTTTGTGTGTGTATTCATGTAATTCCCATAGTAAGCCACTACGGAAATCATATTATCGTTAGTTCAATTTGTGCAGATTTCAAATAAGAACAAGAGTTTAAATATTAAGTCCTGCCATAGTTACAATATACATGTTTTTTAATTCTATAAAACTGCCTTAATAAAAACATTAAAGTTAATTTAGTTTGTTAAAAGAGTTATTTTGATAATCTAGAAAATTGATTTCTGTAAGGCATTGAAAAGAAATAAGCAAGCAAAAGGTTTTTTTGTTTTTTTTTTTAAATAAGAGAAGAGAATTTATTTGAAGATGGGAAAGGGGGTAAGGAGAGATGACAGACAGCTACTTGGAATGAGTAGGGAGAATTCAAAAGTGAATTACTCCACAAAAGGTTCTCTAAACAAAGGAATTTGGAAAATATCTTAAACTCTTCACACACTCCACCTTATAAAAATGAGGAACTTCTATATCGAAATTTATGACTGGCATTAGGGTTTGCAAGGACAAAGAATGTTAAATTATTAAAATGCATTTTTTTAAAAAAGGAATGAAGACAAAAATAGTATATTAGTATTTTTTAGGTGGGAAAAAAAGGTGAATGTACACAGGATAGTCTGGTGACTTTAGCTTGTGTTAAGATCATTGTAACATAATGATGGGCTCAAATGATGCAAATTAGAAAGATGATATTGTTATTCAGAAGAAAGTTCCCTCAGAGGTGTCACGGCTGACTGTGTGATCTGTTCTCATCTTTACTCTAGATTGCAAAGCAATGGTTGAGGAATTAGGGCAAGGAGGGAAATCTAACCAGAAATGAGGAAAATAGAAGTACCTATTACCAAGGTCAATTATTATTTAACACAATTGCTTGTTTTATTGTAAAGACAGCCTTTAAACATGACCCTTCTCTGTGCTCTGTATACTCTCCCAGGAGCATTGTATTGAGCGAGGTTATCATGCCAAGAATAAATTCTGCTATCGGTGATTTGAATAGAAATGGATTTATTACAGCGTGTCCAGTGGCCTACAGAATTGTTGGGATGTCTGAAGAAGAAAGTCTGGGAAATATTCCAGAAGTTTCTCCCAAGTCCATACTACAGAACCAAGCTGCCAAGGGAGTTGCTTGTCTGGACAGCATCAGGAAGCTGCTAGTCAAATCAAGAGGCATTTTTTATTAAGTATATAAATATTAGAATGAGCACTGATCTGAGAAATTGGCCACTTTTACTGTTTCTAAACAACATCACCATGATCTGGAAACACCACGTGCAAGGTCAGGAGGCTGCCAGGGCTGTGCAGGGCCCTGCACCGAGACACTTTCCTGCCCTCCAGAAGCCCTTCCTGCTAACTCAGTCAGCCTCACAGACTTCCCTCCCAGAACCATGCTACATTTGCTACAGTCCACACTGATAAAATATATGGTCCTCATCCTATTTATCTCAGTTCAAATTTCAAGTTTCATGTGGTTGCATCTCATGTGGAACCTAAATCATATTCGCATCACCAGCTGAAAATGAATTGAGGAAATTTCTGTTATGGCTTTCTCTCCTCCAAAGGAAAAGAAAAAAGTCACACTAGAAAATTTGGATAGATGGTTCAGGCCAAATCACCATAACTGCATCACACTTCAATGTTACTTTATTTCTCCACCTTCATTTTTGAAAATTTCTCTTATTAAACACAGAAGTACACATCTCTCCCATCTTCAAAGGTAGCTGCAGAGTCTAGAACATTCCAAGTAAAAAGTAAGTACTTAAATGTCTGTTGAATAAACTATCATGATGACCTTTTGGAGAATTAAAAATTCATTTTATAAGAATATGATTGGGAAAATTGGACTTGCTGTTTAATTTCTTTTCACTATAAAGAGGACCAGAGATAATAAGCACACCTAGTACTTCCTCAGTATGAAAAGGTACCAGCTGGAGACTTACCTGAAACTCTCACTCAGCTGGGAAAATCCATTAAAGATTGGGAGAGATTGCACAGGTTTTATAGGATTAAACAATGCCATGCAGGAAATTGGAAAGTATGTAAGATAGAAATTTTCCAAAAATATGAGGTAGCCTGAATGCCACAAATCATCAAGAACTCCTCTACAGTTTTCAGAATGGGGTAGTGATCTTGAATCCAGTCTGGTGACTATCCTTCTCATCTTTGTTTACCCAACCTTCATGAGCTCATAAACTTGTCCCTGGGAGGAAAATGAGCTGAAATTATAGCAAGAACAGCTGTTTCCCTATTACAGCAAAAAGAAGCAAACAAAAAAACCTATTAAATTTTGTAGTTCAAACAGAAATTATTTGTTTCCCGGGAGTAAAATGCTACATAAAACATGAATGATGTCTCCCCCACATTTCATCACAGACCTCAAGGAAACAGCTCTTTCTGGAAAGTGAAGGTGGCACATTGTGTGGTAGTCAGCTTTGTGTTACTATAACAAACACCAGAGATAAGAATCTTAGAAAGAGAAAGTTCCTTTTGTCTCACAGTTTGGAGGTTCCAGGCCACGATCAGCTTGGCCCGGGCTTTTGGAGCTGGTGGGAGGCAGAGCTCCTGGCAGCTTGCTCAGCAGGGCAAAATTTTTTGTCCAGGATGCAGGAAGCCAGGAAGTACAGGGTTGGCAGAGCCCCACAGTTTCTTTCAGAGGACACAGCTGCTGCAGCCACTGGTCTCCCATCAGACTTTCCAGTAGTGCAGTCTGCGTCCTGAACCCCTCACCCCTGCACCTCTGCTGAACACTTGTAAAATAGAGCATTGAGCCCCTCCTCCAACTGAAGGAAAAGCAAATATAAGATTACTATTAATTATTTCCCTTTGGTTTAATTTGTTGGTACCAAAATGTTGTGTTATTTTCCTGGTTCTACTTATTCATGTTTTTAAACAGCATGTGGCCAAGGGCTAGCAAACTTAATCCCACGCAGAGTGTGAACCGGGTTAATCTTGACAAGTAGAAGAATACATATTCGAACTCATACTGGAAGGCATGAACAGCATCTCTGCCACTCCCTCCGCTTCCTGAGGCTGTTGGAGAAGCTGCTGGTGGATGGCAGATACATATGAGTTTTATTACTGTATATTTACTTTCCAGTTACAAAGGGTCTCCTACAGATTGGACCTTACTAACGAACCCTTAAATGGACAATATGCTTCCAGCGTTTCAGGACAAACCTCTACACCTTGTTATAAAATGGCATAGATGTATTCTTCTAGTTATTTCTCCTTTTAGGCAAGTAGGAAACATAATATGAAGAGTTGAAATTCTATCTATTGTGAAATTTTCCTTCGCTACAGTCACCTGGAAACACAGTAAGCGAGGTTCTGAAGCCACACCATACTTCTGATTCTTTTTGTCTGTTAATTGTCACAAAAATAAAAATAAAAACTTCATGTGGGGTCATAGATTTAAGTTAGATGAAGCAGAGACAGTAGAATGAGTATGAAGGTATGTTGGAAGGTGAGAAAATGGTTCTTGAAGTTCGATTGAACTTTCCAAGTTATTTGGGCCTTTTGTATGACTCTTCTCCTTGAAAATAGAACAGTACTGCTGCACACAGCTGCATGGCCACCATCAGATAATGTTACTCTGTGACAGACTGGTCATGTCTTCTGAGTTTCCCGAAGACAGTAGCCAATTTTTCACTTTCCTTCAGAAAGTAATAACAAGAGCTCTTTTTAAAAAGAAGCCATTTTTATTTTTGAATGGAAATGTTTTTGCTCCACGGATTCAGAAGTCTTGGCTTTATTCTTTTGTGATTTACTAAGGTTTATAAAGAATTTCACAGCAGTTTAGTGCATTGGGTAATCACAAAGACTTAACAAAACCATTGTCTCCTTGATGCATCTGGATAACGCCCACATTTGAACAGAGTCTTACAAGATTAACAGGTCGAGGCTTGTTCTGGAAATGAGTAAAAATAGGATATCCAGACTTCTTTCATAATCCTAAGAAGTCCACTGTATTGTGTCTATTTTAGTATTAGGAAACGTAGAGTTCAGCTTGGTATTTTTTGTTTTAAAAGTGTTATAACAATTTAGTCACAAAATTCCCCAAACTACACAATGTAGTACACTCCTGTTTTTACATGATATTTGCATTCAGAGTCTGCCAAATATGTGTCCCTCTAACTCACCTCATGTGTCTCGCATCTTCCATTCTCAGAATGGCATTAACAAGGCAAATGACAATGTGTTAGTGTGTGTGGTTGAGAGTAGTCCAAAGTCCTGCGTGTTATGCTCAGAGCGTTGGCTTCTCTGTAACGTCAAAATGTGTCTCTGGATGAATTCTTTTTAAAAACTCATTTTTAATTTATCAAGATGGAGAAAAATCCACACAATCACAATTAAAAGGACTGCGTAAAGTGCAGGAGAGATAAGGCAAACAAACACGAAGTTCTGTCGCCTGAACCGATCATCCAGCCTTTCACCATGCAGCCTTAATGGTATTCTGGATGTTGTGGAACTACTTTGCTACAAGTAGTTGTCTAATACCCTCTAGGGTTCTAGATGCTCTATCTTATCTTGTGTACAGTGATGAAGGCAAGTAACTGAAGATCAACTTGGCACTATCCGAACAGCTCAGTATCAATTTATATTTTACCTTTGAGAGGCCTCCTCCTGTCAAACGACCCAGCAGAGAAAGGCACTGCGTGGGAACCGCATTCAGATCCCTTGGCTGCCATGACTGCTGTACTTCTGCATAACGAAGCATGACTTCAGTGACCTTTGCAATCCACTCTGTCACACAGGAAGGGTGACACAGTCCAGCCTAGCTGAATCGATTGTATTTCCAGGTTACTAAAAGCAGAACCTTTAAGTGGATATGGAATGGTGTCATGGGCCTAGACACACACACACACACACATGCACACCACACACACACAAGAAAGATGAGAGTACAAATTCTTCAGTAAAATATGAAAATAGTGATTGTTTTACAAGCACAGATATGAGCGGACTATGAGAAAGTGTCTTCTTAGACTGCCGATTCTCCAAGGACAAGGCGCTCACATTCTGCTGTCCTGTCAATGGCAGATGTCACATGATGACGTTGACTTTACAAGGAGAGAAAAATTCCAAAGTTTAATAACAAGAGAGTAAAGCATATTCATGCAAGAAAGAAACCACATCATCTAATAACAAGGAAAAGCTGCTTTATTACATAACAAAGGTTCACTGGGTGCCTTCAGAATTGTTTATGTTTAGTGATACTCCTGTGATCTTCAGCCTCTCCTACAAGGATGGAATTATCACGCGTTTAGATCATTCCTGGACGTGAGACTTCAGAGACCCGGTCATTAGACAAGGTCACAACACATTCTCTTCCCTGGCTCCTGCACACCACCGCTAATACAATAGGAGTCATGCCCTTGTCTTTAATGTTTCTGCTGAGAAATCTGCTGATAGCCTCATGGTGTCTCCTTTGCATATAAGGAGTGACTTTTCTCTTGCTGCTTTAGAATGTTCTCATTGTCTGTGATTTTTGACAATTTCATTATTATGCATCTTGGTGTAGAGTTACTTATTATGTTCATCACACTGTGTCCTTTGGGATTTATAGATCTAGGAATCTTTACGTGACCTCTCCTGGTGCCTCGAATACTATATACTTATAATGTATTTTGTTATACATTATAAACCACATTTTTCTTTCATTTGAACATTTTTTGCTGATATTCCACCAAGATACGTCTTGGTTTTCAGGCAACTCTAAGAGTTCTGAGCTTCTGTTCTACAAAACAGTATACAAAATGCAGCACACAGACCACACGAATAAGAACATCGTACAGTCAGTGAGGTAAGTACCAAACACAAGTCACTAACCATAACATAAAAGAGACTTTAATGCACACATTCATTTAGTACAAAGAATATGTTAATGTGGCTTTAACTATTGTTGGTAAAAGTATATATAATGGATATTACACGACAAATTTACTTTAAAATTCTTAACAGCCACATTGAGTGGAGAACTGCTCTTGATGCAGTTAATCTCATACTGTTTTGATTTACTTTTTTTTCTTGCTTGCTAAATGTCCTCAGTTATATATCTCAGTCACTTCTACGTAATTGCCAAAGTCTAACTGTGGTATGCAATTGGGTTTCAGCAAATATAATATGTCTGTGTGATGTAAGATTTAAAAATATCTTAGATTTTCAAGACTATCTTCTTATAAGATAATTGGTTAAAATAAGAACCAAAATAACATAGAGGCAAATAGACATAGCATTTTTCATTTACTGTAAGTTTGGTGTCTTAGCTGCGTGTGTATATGTGTATATAAATGCTCCCAACCTGTAATCAGCTATGTAACAAAGTTCCCAATGAGATAATTGGCATTTTCTACTCAAAGAAATATTTAAATGCATGATTTGCATAGGAACAATGAATGGAAAGCAATTCATTGCTCCTATCAGACTTTAATAAAAATCCTATGTATATTTAATTCTTTGCCTCACCGACATAAGAATCTATAATGTAGAAATAATCGAACTCAGTACCTAGTTTGTTTCTGTTTCTAATAGCACAATACCACAAGTGGGTAAGCTATAAGATAAGAGGTTTAGTTTGGATCATTATTCTGGTCCAACGTCAAAGGCTGGAAACTGCTGATAGCCTTCTGGTAGAGTAGTAATGAGCCAGGGGACACCATGGCAAGAGGCATGGGAACATGTGTGCACTTCTTTTGTTTTTATTTTTCTTATCACATCGCCAGTATTCAATCACAGAGCTCCATTTTGATGGCATTGTCTAATCCTAATGAACTCCTAAATTCCAACCTCTAAACACCATAGGTAAAGTTTGCAACTTCTTAATTCCTCACAATAGAAGGTAAAAAGTTGTTTTTTTTTTGTTGTTTTTTTTTTTTTTGTACTGGGAATCGAACTCAGGGCCTCATGCTTGCGAGGCAAACACTCTAAGCACTGAGCTAAATCCCCAGCCCGGTAAAAAGTTTTTGAGGGACAAAACATAGCAAACCATAGCACTACCAAATTAAAAACTCAATACCATTACACAAGGTGTCACTAGCTGATAATTATCTGTTAAATGCATAGTTTTTTCTATAATGAAATTTTCCTTTTATAAATCATATACCACAAAATTTTTAAATTTCATTAGGAAAATAAATTCTTAACATCTATTTTAAAATAAGTATGTCTGGCTGCCTATGATCTCAATAATGATACTCCTTTGTAGTTGAACTGTAATTGCGACTAAATTTTGATAAAATGACCCCAGATTATCCGTACAAGACCATTTTTAATTGCCAAAGTTCCAGTGACTGGAAGCTTTGATTCAATCTTGGTTTTGTAAAGTAGAAAAATAAGTAAACTTAAAAGGAAGTGATTTTACCAAATTATTTGAGAGTGGGGGAAAAGTATTTCAATGTCTGAATGAACTTTCTAAATAGTATTAAAATACGGTTAACATTCCTGCAGCAATTTCAAAAAGAATTTTATAGCAGCCTCTTTCATAGAAAAATATTTTGAAAGAAAGTATGAGATTGAGGAAATATACTTTGAAAACTAATTATCCAGACATTGATCTGAGAAACTTTGGAAATATGCAGAATAAGAAACAAAGAGAAAATATGTTCTAGCTGACATATTTTGGTTCTTGGGTTCTCTCTAGTTTTAAAATCAAACCCAATTGATTGCTTCTTCTATTTCTCTATTTTGTCCCCTGCATTCATTAAACATTCTTTGCATTAAAAATTCTAATATGTCCAAAGAATAACAAAATACTCTTAATTACAATTTAGGACTATGAATGAGAAATCTTTATTATAACAACTAAAATGCAAATTGTCTCATGTCGTGAACATAATAAAATAATTTAAAAATCACTATTTTGGAAATAATTAAGTATGTGTTGCTTTCTGAATAAGAAATCAAGTCTTCCAAGAACTATTTTAAAGGGTAGAGAAAGTAGGAGAATTAAAAGTATAAGCAAAGGTTTGCAGATAATAATATGTAAATGCAAGAGATGGCAAAAGTGTGACTACAAATGGGGTGCATTCATTTTTACTATGTCTTGTTAATATAGAACACTTTGATGCGTTTAAAGTGTTTAATTCTTTTGTCACTTAAGTGAAGGTTTTGTTTTTTATCATATATTGCATTTGTATGATTCAAATCAAAACTGCATAAGACACATACACTGAAAATCGTTCCCACCATTGTACATGTAGCACATCTCTCACAGCCAGCCACTTCCCCTACTCTCTAATAGCCTCTTGTCATGTGTCTAGTGACAAATAATATTAGTACTCCATGAAAGGGGATAGATGCCACACGAACTCATCGTTTACTTCTCAGCTTACTCTGATGATTTCATACTCCTTTGGTGTGTTTTATTTCCTAGGTAATGTGGTACTGCTTTTTCTCATCTGAATTTTCGGTCTCTCACATAAATCATTGTCTCTGATGCATTTCTTTAGCGTCACAGGTGTACACATACTAGTTTAGTGACAAGGGCTTGTAGTTTGTCCAGATTGGAAACCACTGAAAAATAATGACACACTCACTGTTTGAACAGAATAGCAGTGTGACGGCTGATAGAAATAACCTAACTATGGATGTGATATGTAATCGTACCTAGACTACTTTATACACCCTTTGACAAAATTTTCACCGAATTAACCACAGAGAGAGAAAACGAAGTGCTCCAGATTCACTCCCAAGATGCTGTTCCAGTAAGCTTTGTTCAAAAAGGACAAATACAGGACTCCCAGTTTGGAAAATTTGTGATTATCTATATACCACACTAAAAGCCATTCGTCCAAACTCAAGGCAGGGGGTGGTTCCTCACTGGTACGCCTGTAAGAAATCATTCCAGATTGGAAGATTCAGGATCATCTGTGGTGCTGGCAGCAAGTGTCGTTTTCCAAAATCAAAATCACATTCAAGTTTTCTCAATGGGTATTTGCAAAAGGTGGTAGCTGGTAAAAAGAACCCACCAATAGGAATGTAGAAAATAAGAGTTCATTTAGACCAGGCTGTGCTGCCATGCGGCACATCTAGGGAGTTTCCAAGAGAGGAATTACAAAGTAGGGATGAGAGATTGGGCCTTTTAATGAAGTTTGAGGATATGGATTATCTAAAGAATTTCTCTTCCTGGATCATTCAGTACTATATAGATCTTCTGGAAGATCCTGCATTATATTTAATATTGTGTTTACAGTTGCAACTTTGACAAGACCACTTCCTCAGGTGTTTAGCTTCAGATAAGGTGATCGTGTCTTTTAGGGAAGATGAGTCAAGACTCCTTGGAAGGAACGGCTGGGCCTTACATCAAAATATGTGCCATTGTCTTACAGACTGTTTATAAAAGTGGGAGATCTCTACATGTAGTTCTTTTGTTGTTGATGACTTTAAGTGGAGTTGGTTGGTAAAGCTGTAATCCTTTCTGTTGCCAATGGGCACCTGCTACACCCTCCTAACCTGAAATTGGTCTGGAAATATATAGCAAAATATTAGTTTTAAAGGGCAGAAGATACATATTTTCAGAATCCTATTAGGAGGAAAGACAGCAAACATTTAAGAACTCCTCTTAAAGCAAATTTTAAAGAAATTTAAATTAAATTTTGAATATTAATTCGCATCTGTAAGAACAACATTGAGTTATATGTAGGCTCCACTTTCAATACCTAATTTAACCCTAATTACCTCCTAAAAACCACTTACCATGTGATTGGGAGTTAGAGTTCAGTGTAGGAATTTTGGGATAGCATGAGCATCCAGTTCATCATATTCTGCATCTGGCTGTGTTAAATGAATGACCTTGGAAGAAGCAAAATGGACCCTCAAAGTTTCAATACATTCCAGTATTTACTCTAAAGTCTAACATCCAATGTCCAATGCAGATATCACTGAAATCAGATTTGCATGAGACTTCATCCCCAGGCAAAACTGCTCTCCAGTTATGAACTTTGAAATAAGATACAAACATAAAAGGGAGACAGGCACAGGAGAGAGATTCCCTTGTGGAAGGGAGAGATCAGAAGAAAGAAAAGAGAACAGGTCACAGGTAAGTCTAAAAGTTACCAAGAAAACTCTATGAGGTCTTAAGCCTGGAGAAGACGCTGCTTCGGTTCGCTGCTCTGCCTTTTGTATCCACTGGGAAAGGGGTGATGACCCCCACGCTGCAGTGGGGGACTGTCCTGGACAGAGACTGCATTTCCCAAGGCTCTGACGGTGGCCGGGTCCTCAGGCTCCAGGCCTGCTGGAATTCAAGGATCCGCAAACCTTCTGAAATTGAGAAGTCCCGCTGATCTCTGATTTGTATTTGTCAGGGATCTTCTCCTGTCTTGATAACTAACAGTGCGGAATACCTCCATAAACTGCTGATGTGAGGGTGTGTTAATCCGACAGTCTTCATTCGCTTGGTCCTACTTGCTCCCTTCCCTTCTCCTTTAATTCAGAAAGGCAGTGTACTACCCCACGGAACCCTACCTGTATTCTCGGCATTCTCAGAGACGAATGGTTCGGCCCACAGGTATGATCTACACCAATTCACTTACCAAATCTTCAGACAGCCACAGCATGGATGTTCTCCTCTGAATCCACTTTCTCAGGTCTTATAATAAGAACAGGTTGAAGATTTCCCAAATCTTTAAGTTCTGGTATTCGTCTTGCTTAACAATTCCTTTTTCAGTAGACTTCCGTGTTCTCATCTTTTACTGTAAGGAGTTAATGTGAGCCAGGGTACCCCTTCTCCTTCTGTAGAGACCTTCTCTGCTGAGTGCCCAATTGATCAGTCCAGGCATCTCCTCTCCTGAAACACTGGGGGGAATGTGATTTAGCCGTCCTTGTCGCTGTCTACTGAAGACCCCCTTTGCTCCAGTTTCTAAAACACACCCTCATTTCTCTGTGAGAGCTCGCCAAATGGTTCCATTCCCAGTGGCCTTCCAGCGTAATTATTTATGCATTTCCTAAGAAAATAGAAGCTGTTCATAGCTGTTCTTTTTCCTCACTGCTCACCAGAATCTCTTTCAGAGAATCTTTAACTTCTTCTAGAATGTGTTTCAAAACTCTTCCAGTCTTTGCCCATTACACAGTTTCAAGCCATTTGGAATTATAGTTAACTACATGAAGTGAAAATAATAATTTAGTCTCAGTTCTAGAAGTCAAAGAAAAATATATGCTAAAATAATGCAAAGTTTAAAACGAGACCTATTTACTCAGTAGGTTTGTAGGCCTTAAACCCCTAAAACTATGATTCTGGGATCATACAAATCTTTATCAGTAAGATTAGTTCTCAGAAGTTAAATTATTTGGTTATAGACTAATGTTTTTCTTAAAACAGTCTAACTTTGTTGCCCAGACTGGCCTCAGATTCCTGGCCACGAATGATTCTCTTGCTCGGCCTCTTGAGTAGTTGGGACTCCAGCTCGTGTCACTGTGCTCATGTTTTCTACATCTTCTGACATAGATTTATTTAAATTTAAGGTGTGCTTATTTGAGAATTAAACTATTAACTGTTACATTATTAAGTTAAATGAAGAAACTGTGTTTTATTCTAGAGCAGTTTGACCTGCTAAGAGAGATATATGAAAGGAAGTTCAGAGTATATACATCTTTTTTTTTTTAATGAGGGAGAAAGGGTAGATTTATTTTGTTGTTGTTGTTGTTTTTTAAATTTTTTATTTTTAACCAAGAACATGTATTGGTACAATGTACATATAATGGTCACATTCATCACATTTATTTTGTACCTGTACATGATGCATCTTGGTTCTCCTCTCTCTTCCCCACCCCTCCCCCTGTTCCCTCCCTCCCTATTTACAGCAGGTATATACAGCTTTGTTGTCATCTGTTTCCTCCAAAACAGTTTGAAAAACTACTGAAAAAAGAAAACGGTGAAAAAGTGATTCCACGGCTATAGGATCCAACTCTTTTTACAAGAAGTAGATGTGACACCAGGCAGCTGGTGAGGAGATTGTCTGTGCTGGCCAGAGCAGCGTGCCGTGCCCCTGTATCATGCTGCAGTGAGCGCACATGGCGGCTGCACCCCCTCGTCACACAGCAGCGAGGTCACTGGCCTTCCGGGTGCAGAGCTACGTTTGCGGGTTCATGTGTACTGTGAATTGGACAAGGTGAATAGCAATAGAGATAGAAGAGGGAGCACGGGGTATTTTGGCATTTGTAATTTTTCTCCTAAATTCTTGTGTTTGTTTCATGGAGCAGATTTTATCACTTTAACTCTTTCACAGTTTACAAAATTTATGTCTGAGAAGACGTGACATCTGGGAAGCCTCCGTGAAGAGACAACCAGTCTTATCTAGTTCAGGCCCTGAGCACATTCCCAGTTAGGTTTTTCATTTCTGATTCGGGTTACAGTGATGTATGAAAGAGTTTTAAGAGTTACATTTATTTATAGAAACGAAATGTGTAATTAACATGTCCAAGGGAGGTAAAGTGTATGTCAGCTGCAGCCCATTAAATATCATGTAATCAAATTTAGTGAATTAATGTTCTCAGGGAGCAGGATTTCCTGGAGATATATTGGCTAAGGTGAGAAAGGGAGATGCAGATTAATTGAAAATCAATTTTTAGACCAGATAATGGGCTGCTAGGTAGTATCCTATTGGCAGGTGAGTGTAAGTGCTCCGTAAAATAAAAAGAAAGAAATGATAAATGGACAGCATTCTTGACCCTAAATCGTTATGCAGAAGTTCATAATTCCACAATTATTGCTATCACTGTAATTATTTTTGTATATGTTGACAGTCCTATTATTTGGTTCTGAAGATCAGCTTATAAATTATTAAGTTTCTGAAGATTTATCCTGTAGTATCTCCCTGATTGCTACTATTTATCATTAACAGTCATGACCCTGTAAATTCAGGATTTCTATAAACCCCTGGAGTATTCTCCCTTTAGTGAGACATTTGTAGGGAAGAGGGATCAAGAAAAAACATCTCATTGGAAAGGTCATTAAATACCTAAGTTCATAACAAGCCTATTTAAATAGTGCTATAGTGGCATGTTCATAAGTGCAAGAAAAATTCTTAAAGATGTATTTTACTGGAAGTAAAACAGCAAATAAATAAGTCTTACATTAATTATTTTATTCATTGAGTCAGAATATAAGAGCACAAAGAGAATGAAGGTCATTTGGTTTTGTAGCTTCTGTACCTAATTACACATTAGATTATATGAGTCTCTAGAAGTTCACATTAAGTAAGACCTTTTGCAATGCCTGAAATCTTTGTTTTTAAAGTGATAAACACTTGCCTAGGCCTAGGAAGCACAAGGCCTTGAGTTTGATTTTCGATTCCCAGCACCAAAAAAAAAAAAAAAAAAAAAAAAGTGATAAACACATTTTTCAGATAATTCCAAAATAGCAAACCTGTGTGATATTACTTAAGAATCTCTGTTCTAGAATAATACTGAAACAGCTATCATCATGGAAACCAAGCCCACCATCTCATGAAGTCAAAGAATGAAATCATGTACAGAAAGGAGATTAAAGGGCAAATGTTTATTGGAAATATAAGAAAAATATGTCTTCCCCAGTGGGTCTCTGAGTTGCTTCTTTTGTCATGGTCATTTATGGATAAGCAGAAAACAGATGCTTAGTTACTCAGTCATCACCTGTCACAGGTGCTTTAGTGGGGAATAACCAATTGGGTTTTAGACTTTGTGAGGTAGAAAGTAAATAGAATAGAATAGGAAGAACCCTCAAAGACATAGGGGTAGGGAAAAAAATTATGAACAGAATCCAGACTGTATGGGAAACAATACAAAGAATCAGTGCTTGGGACCACATGCTATTGAAAGGCTTTTGCACAGCAAAAGAAATCACCAATAAAACAGGGTAAAAACCCACAGACTGGGAAAATTTTTTTCCTAGCTATCCATCAGACAAAGCCCTAACATCTAGAATATACAAAGAACTCAAAAAAATTAAACCTCCCAAATTTAAAGACCCAATCCAAAAATGGGCAACTGAAATGAATAAACATGCCTCAGATGAAGAAATTAAAATGGCAAACAAATATATGAAAAAGTGTTCAACATCACTAGTCATTCAAGAGATGCAAATCAAAACAATGTTAAGATTCCATCTCACTCCAGAAAGAACTGTATTTATGAAAAAATTAACCAATAACAAATGCTGGCTGGGCTGTGGGGAAAAAAGGAACCCTCCTCCATTGTTGGTGGGAATGTAGACTGGTCCAGCCACTGTGGAAATCAATATGGAGATTCCTCAAAAAACTACAACTAGAGGTTCCATTTGATCCAGCTATTCTCCTACTGGGGATCTTCCCAGAAGAACTGGAATCATCATACCATAGGGATATATGCACAACTATGTTTATAGCAACAGAATTTGTAATGGTTAAGTCTTGGAAACAGCCTAAATGCCCAACAACAAATGAATGGCTAAAGAAAATGTGGTTTTTCTACACAATCGAGTACTACATTGCCATAAAAAAAGATAAACTAGAGTCATTTGTATGTAAATGGATGTTCCTTGAGAACATACTATTAAGTGAAATAAATCAGATACTCAAGAGTACACATCGAATTGTTTCTCTGATATGAGAAACCATAAGTGTAAATAAGGACAAAGAGGTGTAATAGATATTATATAAAAGGAAGATAATATACAAAGGGGAGAAGAACAAGAAAGAGAGAAGAGGGAAAAGCAGGAAAAAGGGAAAGAAAGGGGAAAGGGAATTCATGGAGAAATGTGAATAAAACTGCTATAAATAGGGATGGAGGGAACAGAGGGGAGGGGTGGAGAAGCAGGGGGAAAACCAAGATACATCATGTACAGGTACAAAATAAATGTGATGAATGTGATCATTATATGCACATTTATCAATACATGTTCTTGGTTGAAAATTTTAAAAAAAGGAAGTAAAGAAAATCAGTTCTCAGCTGGCTAAATTCCAAGGAAGCAGAGTTCAAAGGAAAACGGTTATTCTGCACAGCTCAGTGTCTCAAAGCCCAGCCCGGAGGGAGGGAGGAGCTATAACTAAAGACCCAGGAAGCTTTGTCCTGAGAGTTAGAGTTCCGGTTGTAACTCTTGATCCTTTTTCCTGTGTTTACTTGCGCGTTTCTTCACCCAATTAGCCACATGACTTGAATTAGCTCTTTACTTGGTCTACGTGTTTTCTTTGTAACCAACAAACTTGTCTTAGACACTACACCTTACTGACTGTAAGCTCGCTAGCTATACTTTCCTCTATAGTGCTTTCATTCTATAAAGAAGAAAATGATATTGAAAAAGAATGACTTTCAGGGGAAAGGGAAATTGTGAATATGAGTTACTCCGATCTGGATGACAGTGGACATTCAAATTGTGTGTGTGTGTGTGTGTGTGTGTGTGTGTGTGTACTATTTCTTTGTATAATTGTGAAGCATTCCTCTTTAATATACCTATGGTTATTTTAGGACTGAAATATGTATTTAATTAATAAAAGTGAAGTCAGTGTTGTCCCACTTAAACTCTGCCCCTTGCCCTTTGTCCCTCCTATGTCACTGTTCATACTTAGCAATTTTCAGTTCCAATCTCCAACTTCTGGCTAATCACATGAAATAATATTCTAATAGTATAATTCCTCATATTTACTCACATAGCTACCTGGAAGTATAAATCTATATGTCGTTTTTATATTTTGTATTTCTATAGGTGTTATAAAAATCATTTTACAGTTCCAATAATTTTATTTTCGTCAGTTAATATACTAAGATCGTCATAAGAAGAAAAAGTGTGCATTCCTTTATACATACCAGTGTGTTCACTATTTCTGGCCTTCTTCTGTTTCTATTTGGTGCTATTATCATTCAGTACAAATATTACGCATTAGCAGCTATTGCAGTGCAAGTCTTTGAGCAATCAAATCTTTCCTCCTTCATTTGTCTGTGAAAGTTTTATACTTTTTATAAAGAGTATTTTTCATGAATATAGAACTATTGGTGGGAAAAAAAACCAATTTTGATTTCCTTTCTTTCTTATAGCCTTTTAAACTATCAGTCTGTTATTTTTGAAGAGTAAATGGAAATTTGTGTTACTGTTTCCCAGTACACAAGATTTCTTTCTATCCAAAACATTTTAGATCTTCAATTTGCACACCCCTGAAAGTGACACTGGGACCCCAGCGCTCACCTGTCTGTCTGCTTCCTGGCCCCCATGGGGCGAGCAGTGTCCTTTAGCACATGTCCCTGCCATGATGTGCTGTGCGGCCATAGGGCCCAACCAACAGGGCCAAGCGACCGTGTAGCGATGCCTAACTAGCACATCAACTCTGTTCTGTTTCTTTGAAAGTGGCTATAAAACCTACTTTATTAATGTCTTTGCACTGAAAAATAACAGCCTTAAACTTGTGTACTAAAGACAAATGCATGTCTAACATACTTGATATCTGTTTGGATTTCTGTTGAATGCTCATTTTATTGAACACTGCTCGCAATGCACACCTTCTTTGCCTGTCTAGTTTGTAAAATCATTTAGTACTGAACATCCTTGGTGGGATATGATGGAGGATCTAGACTCTTCTAACTTCCTCTGGCCTGCTTGTTTCCTCTGGTGCTCATTCTCATTCCTAGCTCATCACCTTGTCCCTACTTAGGCTCCAGCACTTCTTGGGAAGGGTCTGTAGAGAGTCTAAAGTGTTTTTCAAGATCAGATAAATTGGTACAATTTAACCTCCAAACTCCTTTCTACATTGTATTTGCGCTCCTGACTCGGTAGTCGTTTTTAAACGGAATCTCTGGCATCTGGCCAATAGACCTAAAGTATCAAGAGGCTGGTGTGCCTGTAAGTCCTACCTTCTGCTCTACCACGATGTGGGTCTGACCATAAGGAACACGGAGTGGCAGCTAAATAGCGTACGGAGGATAATATAATCTCTTATTAGCTAGGTAACACTTTTAAACCTGAAAAAAGGAGCAAAGGAGAAATCCGAGAGGATGATCCCTGATACCATCGGAGGCAGGCTCCCCGAACAGTGCTTCAGAGCTCGGGGCTGGCACAAGACAGAGGCGTGACCGCGCCCTTCCTCGGGTGGTGCCTCTGTCTTGCAGGATCATCCCCGACGTCCCCATAGCTGGCAGACATACCCAGAACAAGCTCAACAACCACACTTAACATTCTGTCCTCTTCTGTGTTTTGTGCTTTCTACATATTTCCTGAACATTATTTCTTTGCAAACTTGCTGACATGGCACGTTATTCATGAAGTCGTTGCTCTAAAATGTAAATGGAAAGGTTCATTTTCATAAGATGACTACTTGCTAAGTTTTATTTCACACCACTCCACATTTTATGACACAAAACAAAATATCTTAGGATAGCAGAGTTATGAATCATTTAGTGTCTGAGAATATATGAACATAATTGTCATGTAAGACAATAGGAAATACACAAAAGAATCTCTCAGAACTCAAGGGCATATTTTAAATCTTACAAATGTTTCTTTCTTGTGGAATACTACATCATGGCTTAATGAGCAAGAGAATACAGATTGTGTAATTCAATAATCATCTGCATAAAAAAGACCGAATTTAGGCCAGTGTAATTATTTAGTAGGTGAATAATTCCAAGTCTCACTATGCAGAATGTTGAATATAGCATGTAAGTTGTCCCAGTGTATTCTGGGATACATTTTACTTTGACATTTCCCTGAGTTCATCTTCAAGTGAAAGGTAATTAGAAATGAGGATGCAACATTTATTGTCATCACAAATCATACTTTATTGAGAGGAATGCTTTTAGATAAACTTTTAAAGGGTACCCATCATAAATTTTTATGTTGTACATGAAGAAACATGTGTAATATTCAAAATAAGTAATTTCACAAATTGTGTGGAAATGAATGACACACATGTGCTGGTACCTTTGGGGGCTGAAAGCACGGCTTAGTGGCCCTGAGTGTGATCAAAACAACAACATCAGCAGGAACGTTGAGAAAGAGATGGAGTTTGACAGCCTCTGGGCAAAAAAAAAATAAAGAAAAGAAAAGAAAAGAAAGCTTTGCCCAAAGATTAAAGACAGGTATGACTAAAGCATGAGCAACAGGATGGAAGGTAGACTGGGGAAGGAGCCATGTTAGATATGGTCTAATAACAGTTGTAACCAGCTGGCCCTTAGGATTTTTTAGCAGGGGTCAGTGATTGGAGATTTTCCCTGCATGTCTGGCTTAAATTATTATTTTTCATCTCTCTAGCTATGTCCTCTTGTTGTTGGATGTTCAAGACCAAGTTAAGTTGAGACCCTTGACAAACATTATGATTTATTGTCCCAATATGTCAAGGTCAGTCAAGTGTCTTTAGACATTTTCTGGGGCCATGCTCAGAACCTCTTGGCTCTTGATTCATCCTCTGTCAACAGCTCAGATGTACCCACTCTGATTCTAGTGGCTTTGCATACTTGTGGAGAGGAAAAAAGGTAGATATTGTAAGTATGTGGCTCTTCCAATGATATGCAGATGCAGACATTAAAAAAAATTTTGACCCAGTTAGAAGTTTTTACTGAGATAACCTGCTTAAGATATGTTAAAATCAAGAAACTTGTCAAATTAGTTTACATTAACAGGATTTTTCTTTCTTTAGAGAGAGATCAGATCCCGTACAGCATTCACCAAAAACTTGGGTAAGATGGGAAGAAAAAATAGATTTGTTTTTTAAGGGTTTCTGGTTTGAATTTACTCGACAAAAAGAACAACATTTTGAGCATCTGCATTTTCTAAAAGTGTTACAGTTACAAAATCCACCCATATTCCTAAAAAGAACCTTAACTAGGAGAAAATGCAGGTTTAAGGTGGGAGGACGTGCTGCAAGGGCAGCAGAAGTGCGGAGAGTGGCAGCGTGGGCTTCACCTTCCGGGCCTCCAGGCTCACCAGATCTTGCTGCCAGGTGGTGGGGCCTGCGCCTGCCCCTCTCCCGCTCACTCCATCAGTGCCACAACCTAGAAAGGAAAAGTGAAATCGCCTGACCTGACAGTCCGGCAGCACCCCCCAAACCCTGCACAGTCCCACCACTTCTGTATCTGGTCCAGGAAGAACCAGCACCAGTGAGGGAAAGGGGTGGTGAGCCGCAGTATTAGAAAAACCGTGGTGAGTGGAGCAGAAGGAGAGAAGGTCCTGAGTCCTGCTAATGCAGATGTGTGGGCTGATAGGCTACTTGGAGCTAATTAAGTAAATACTTTTACAGTGTGTTCGGGACTCTGCCTAGTCCTCCCTAGAATATAGCTTTATTTTCTGCTCATGTGAATTCTTCACTCTACAAATAAGAGAATGAACTATGGTTGAACCCCCTTATCATTAGTCCTCAGTTGACCTACAGCTCCTGCGGATACACGGTGGGCTGTCGCAAAGGAAATGACCGACACGCATGTTTGCATGTTTAACGGGTGAGGCATTGGCACGCCCCCGACACCACAGATTACAGTGATGGTAACTTCAAAGCTAAACATGATTATTCCTTTTATAAACTAGTCATCATTTTAGAGATATGTGTAACCAAATACAAAGATGTTTTAAATTTTGTTTGACTAATACCGAACCACTCTCTAATCACTATATTGATCAGCTGTCCTACATAAACACAAATGTTTTATATCTGTTTGTGCCACACTGAGGCCCCCTTTACTGGATTAAAAATAAAATTACTGAAAATCTAGGTCAATTAAAATCATATAATTTGTTTGTAAGTGGGTTTAAAATTTAGAAGTTGTTTGGTTTTGTTTGCTTTAAATGTATTATGTGATTTATTTTTGCAAAGGAATATTACATTTTGCTGCAAGTTCTTTAATAATCTGGATTATGTACTCACAGTTATCTTGGTAGATGGGTCGATGTTACGGCATTTTAAAGCCCAGAGGGGAGGGTAGAGTGTCTGCAGGCCCCTGGGAACCAGCTGTGGGAACGGTCCTTTCTGTCCCCCGAGTGGGGCCACGCAGCGTCACTCAGCCCTGCTGGTGTGTGTACAAAACTCCACTCAAATGTCACTGTCGTCCCTCTTGGCCAATTTGCTTTTCTTTGTGACTTGAAGGCATTCCCCGTCAATCACGGCTGTTGCGTTGTTTCGCCCAGCGCAGCGTCGCGGGGACAGATGCACTGCACGGTGCCATTTACTAGGTTCTCGACAAGGTTTAGAAATACAGAACTCAGTGTCTCAGAGGAAGGGCAAAGTGAAAAAGAAGCATCTAAAATTTTACATGAAACAGAAAAAATATTTATCATAAGACCATGAAGCAGTATTTGGAAGCCAGTTAGGATACTGAAGGAAAATAAGGATACAAAAGCAAATAAACCAAAGGACGAAAAACAAAAACAGAAAAATCTTAAAATTAATCTTCTATTAACAGAATGAAGTAAATGAACAAACATGATCTCTAAAGGACAGAAAAACCGTAGGCGGGTTTAACTCTAACTCTTCTCCTTCCCTGTCTAGAATCGCACAATTTAGGTGCTTCAGACCCTGATCATTAACACCCTCTGACCTAACCAGGCTTAAGGTCACCCTTGGTTTTCTGAACTTTTGACAGCTTTGCTCCCACTGGAAAGTTCCTGACTGTCCTTCCAGTATTTACTTAGGAAGTGTCTGTAGATTCTTTCTCAGACATGAACCTTGCTCCAGTCTCCTGCTGCACTGGTAATCTGGGGATGATCTTTCCACGGACTTGGGGGGCCATCCCTCTGAGATGCGTCTCCAAGGCAAGTCTAGGCTTCGGGACGCTGAGCTCAGTCTACCTTCCCCCAAAGTCTGAAATACAGACTCTTAGCCTGTTTGCCTTCACTATTTCTCTTAGACACTTATTTATTTGGATTTGAGAGAGGTTATGGTCAGATTTGACATCTCACCAATGGCCAAGAATTGCCTACAAGGTGTAAACAAAACCAACATTTTTATGATAACTATAGCTGAAAAAAGTTAAAGAAAAACAACAATGACAAACAAGCCTGGCAACAACAAAAACTACACTTCATGGAGGAGTTATTTTAACCCTCTGATTCATTCCCCATTCTCCATACCTACTTACGATCGTGGCAATTGACTCTTAAGAAAATTTTACCAATATGATTTCATGTATATTTGCTCAAATATAAAACATTGTGTGTTTTTGCAAATCAAGGAGGTTTAAAAATATATACTCAGTTTTTTTGTGCTCCAATAACTTAAAAAAAACTAGAATTTGGCGATTTCCCCTTACTCTCCCATATGGCATACTTTATGTAACTATCTTAAAAAGTTCATATTACTAAGAATTGTTGAATGAACACTTTTAAATCTACCATAGTGTGATTGTCTCAGTGTTTCATAGCCATTTTATTACCACTCACTATCAAAATTTTGTAGACATTTCTACCCATTTGCCCAGCATTCACCATGAAGTTTCAATGCTGCAGACACTTTATACATCTGCTGTATCCTGTGGTTCTTTGCAAGCCACAAACCATTCCACTGGATGATATGTGCTGCCTAAAAGAACCAGTTTTCAACCCTTTGAGGTAATATAACTTTTTAAGAATGTCTGTTTAAGTAATTTCTTTAATAAGGTACAAAATGTGTTATCCTTTATCATATTATCAATACAAAAATAAAATCTATCTTTGCCAGTTATTTTATATGTATGTTATGCCAAACTCATGACTTCCATCAGTTTTAGCACCTCTTTATTTCTCCAGGGTCAGGCAAGGCAAAGTGGGAGGGCAGACCATGGAGGAGGTAACTAAAATTCAGATCCCAATTGGGGAGGACATAATTTTTTATGCTTATGCCTAGAAAATATAATGAAAAGGAGCGTATGTATAATTAACAATGACCATAATGAAAACAGTTACAAGGCATGAAAAAATATTGAAAGGAATAATTAATCCCTTAAAATCTACTTTTTACATTCGTTATTATTCCCAATTACATCCATTTCATTATATATACCTTTTTTCATGATGTTGAGGAAAAAGAGATAATTTCTCACTCATTCTGGAAAGCCCCACAGCATGTCAATAATTTTCTTCTGAGTTCTTACTGAGGGGCTTTAAATTTCAGTAAAGAATGTTTTCCATTTGGAACTCATGAAGGGTATGCAGCACTTCACTCTCCAACAATATTTTGTGGCATCTTTAGATCAAAATTTTCACTAACTAATTTCACCTAAAGAATTCAATAAGAAATATTTTGGTAAACAGTTTTATTCATCTTTATGGCATCATTAATAGCAGCAATGAAAAAAAATCTCTTGGTGCAATAATATTATGTTGTTGTATCCGCAATGTTGATTTTAATAATTTCATTTGATCAATGCTTTGACCAAATCAATTAAATCAATGAGCCTATTAGTTTCCTTGTAAATTTGTAGTATGAGGTACATTTTTTCTTATGAAGTTTGTTTTTTATTTGTAGTACAGCACTTAGACTCATTTAAAACAGCAGTACATATGCAACATGAAACGAAATATTTAGAGGCTACTTTAAAATACTTTTGTATAAACAATTCCTAAAACAGATAATTTAATCCAATCAATATTTTGTTTAAATTTCCAGATGATTTTCTTGCTCTCTGTCTCTCTTTCATATAGATAGATAGATAGATAGATAGATAGATAGATAGGTTAAATAGTCTATTAACATAAAATGTGCATTATACATATATAAATAACATAAGGGAAACTGATTTAATTATTTTAGGTAATTCACTTAATAATAAACATATTGTACAGTAAAATTCAAACGCTAAGACTTTAATAATATATTTAGCTATTAAATCCAAATACACAGAAATCCTGGTAACACACTGATCAAAATTCTTTGGGCACCAGGCCCGGACCCAGAAGCAACCTGCTGAGTTCCAGTCTGAGCTCTGACATGTACTGTCTGAGTGACCTTCAGCTAAAGCAATTAGTCACTAATTATTTGTTCTCATTAGTTCACTTTCTTTTGTGTGAAAGGATATTAATGGTATTTAATTAGCAAGAAGGCAGAGTTTATACTGTACAATCCCAATTACACAAGATTTTAGAAAGGGCCAGACAAATCCCGGGTAGAGACATCAGACGTCCTGGTCTCAGGGACAGACTGCGGACAGACAGTAGGAAGATGCTGCGATGAAGAAGCATCCCTCGTCAGCGTAAAGATGTGAGTTACCCAGATGTATACATCTGTTAAAGTCATCAGTGTTTCTCTTGATACATCTTAGTTTTATTATATATGAATTATCCTCAAGTATTTTAAAAATAGTATGATAAAAACTTCAATATAAACTTTGTCAAGTGCAAAGAAAATACATCATAATGATCAAGCAGGGCGGGGCTTCCTTGCGATTCCACTTTGGCTGTGACGATGCTGGTGATTCAGAGCTTTGAGTCCTGTCTGTGTCCCTTTCCTCAAGGACTGTTTCTCTGCGTGTTCACATGCGCGTACATCAGGGTGGCACAGACAGGACTCCTGCCTTCAAAGCAAGGAAAATGGGGCGCAGGCCGTCTTGCCTGCAGGAAGTGAACTCCAGAACGTTAACTTCTCTGGGAAGCTTAAGCGCAATGGGGAATTTATTGTCCATGAAACAGAACCACAGTATTCGTTTGACATTTTCATAAGCTTATTGTTGACATGACAGAGATGCGGAAAAAAAACAAAACTTAAAGCAGGGCAGGTACGTGTTTATGTTTACCTAAAATTCCAGCCCCTCACGCTCATCCCTGGAAATGGGGATTATCGTGGTACCTACCTCCTACGGTAACGCTGACAGCACACCGTGTAAATACTTGGTTGGTATGAAATCTAAATTCCACAATATTACGGTTAATGAGAATCAGGGTGGCTTTTGTCCTTTTTCCTATCTCCAGAAACTTTAAACATATTTTGAAATCCATACACACTTCTGAAAACCATGAAATTAAATTCATGTTTCTGAGAACAGATTGCACTAAATAGACCTTCATGCACAATGTTATTTCTTTAGGGTTTAGTTGTTAATAATATAAAAACACGATGTGATATACCCCTAATCATGCCAGATTTGGAAAATATATATAATCAAATTCTATACAAACAAAACTGAAGCATATTGAAACAGCTATGAAACTAAAGATGTAAAGTAGGTAATTGCTTGGGGTTTTCACAGGACAGAGTTGACTTCAGTCCAAATTACACTGTTCAAATGTAGCATCTCATAAATATCACATTATATTTTAGCTAAAACTTGCCAAATGTGACTTGTTATCAGAATTTTAAAATACTGAAATCTCAGTGGAATCTTTTTCATGCCACCATGGAATATGATTATATATCTAGAGCAATTTGGAGATCTAGAGACCTCAGAAAAACCCATTCTCTTTGGTCTCTTTTTAGAGTTGCATATAAATAGCTGGCCACTGTGATATTTTGTTTTATGGTTTAATAGCCATGGTATAAACACGTACATCCCCACGGACTTCTTGGATCACATTTCGATTGAAAGTAAGAGTGCCTCACCACCACACTTTAGGCCACGGGTAATTTCCTTTGTGTCCTTACAGAGTCCCCCTTATCCCCACTCTTTACTTGAGGGAGCTACTGTTGCTATAAAAACAAAACAAAACAAAAATGCCAAAAAAGAAAAAAAAATCAGTGGCTTATTTATTTTTTAAAGTTGCATCATTCAAAGATTTTCTTTGGTCATATAGAGCAGCTGTAAAATCTAAATGAGGGGCTGAAGTCAACTATTTCCTAATCGCTTATTTTTCAATACCGTCTGTTCATTTGCTACTCTTGGTAATGTGCCATGAAATAGATAAAAACAAGTTAGTTTGACTAACTTGTAGCCTAAAAAGATGCTGTATGTCAGCCTAGAACATGGGAATTTGTTTATATTCGCTTCTAGAAATATATTAAAGAAATAAAAACACATTTCTCTGTGAATGAATTTTAAATTTTCTCATTCTTACTCATGTTTTGCGTCATTCAGTTTGCTAGTATCTGATGTGTTGAAGAGAAGGGAGTTTACTGCGAAGTCTACTTGTTCGATGGGCACTATCAGCCGATCCTGCTTCCTGAGCCCTAGAGGGTCTCACAGTGCTCCGTCTCTGGACGTTACTGGGGTAAAGATCTTTTATATTGAGACTGCAGCTGCCTTACGGCCAATTAAGTTGGAAAACAAACCTAAAGAAAAATATTTGTCTTTAAGCAAAAGAAATAGACAGTTTAAATTCACTCCTTTAGTTCCAATATGTTTGTATTTTCTACAAAGCTAGTCATTAAGAGAATGTTTATTCAGCCACAGAAAAATAGTCTGTTAACATTGTGCTTTGCTCAAAATAATGAGAGAGCTATTCTGTCCGGAAGAGCACAGGAGAGCTTCTTCCTTCTTCCTGGACACGGCTTAATTAGGGAAGGTGAAAGCTAATAAAAACAACTGAGTGTTTACCAAGGCTGGCTGCTAACCAAATACCAAGAACAGTGACAGAAAGGCCAGCGGCAGGCTGCATGCACACGCTGTGGACTCAGATGGAATTCAGACGGAGCAGCATGTATGACCTGAGGCAAGTTTCTTACTCCATGAAAAGCTGCATCCCCTCAGCTCCTTGTGTTTAAAACAAAAATTATTGTCGCCACTTTTAGTGACTTCTGTAAGAACGAAAGAAAATACCATTGAAAACTTTTAAGTCCAAGTACATACTCAATAACATGGTCGCTGTCGTTGCATCATTATTCTGTGTAAACTTGATGGCAAAGTTGAGCCGTCTAGCCACGTGCCACGTGGAGACGCGTCCACCAGCGCAGATCACAGACACACTGGTGGTCTGGGAAACTGCAGCGGTCTTCGCCCGTGTGTGCTCTACAGGGCTCACCCAACGCCACATTTCCAGTGTATGTCCTTGTTCTTAAGGGATGTGCGAATGTACATTGCTATCTTCATTATATAGATGTGAAGAGCGAAGTCCTGGGAGACAAAACGACTTGGCCAAAGTTGTACTTTTAATTAATTTGCACCTGAATCCTGAACCCTCTTTGTTTTCCATGGGACAGTGCTCTTGTCCAGGTCACATTTTCTGGTGTCTGTTAGGCAAGGACCGTCCTGTCCACACTACTGTGTGGTCAGTTGTGTAGGAAACAGGTCAAATGGTCACAGTGAGAGCCTAAAACTTACATTTTAATGCATGTTCTAATAAAATTCTGATTTAATGTTTACTTCTGTTACCTGATGAGCACAGAATATGAATAAAAATATTCCACTCAGTGTCAGGAAATCCTGAAAATAGGTATTACTATTTTTTTAATTTTATAATAAGGAAATAGAAAATCATAAAGGTCAAGTGATTTATTTACAATCAGGCAGCCAATGTGAAGAAGATTTGTTCCTCAAAACTATGTCCATTATATTCTGAAGTTTATGATATAATCACAAAGCCCCCACCTGGGGCCAGCACATAAGTCAGATTTATATTTTCAAGAATTGCTCTGCCAGAATGAACTGTCACTTTGATCTTGACTCTGAGAGACATTTTGTGGGGTCATACACCATGCAATTATGACTCTGGCTGTGATGTCTCCAGTAGAAATACTAAACATGGGGAAGTTTAGAAAACAAACTATCTATTCGTCTTTGATTTTTGGGGGGAGGATCCAGATTAGTAAAATTATTGTAGTTTTCTGATAGCTTTGAAGTAACCTAGCCCTGAGGTCTGTCTTCCTTTCCTCCTTTCTTTCTTTCTTTTGTTCATTCTTTCTCTTTCCTTCTTTTGTGGGGAACAGCATGGAATTCAAGATATACATCTTTGGATAAGTAATGGTCCGTAGAAAGCAAACCCCAGGCTCATATTTTCACATTTTGAGATAGTATCACATACAAAGTATAAGAGAATGCTGATCAAAGTACTCACTATAAAGCAAGATAGAAAATAGATAAATAAGAAGTCAGAAAAAAAAAGAAGTCAGGAGAAGTTCGATTACTGTAATTCATCAAAGTACCTATTCCATTGTTTCAGTATATATACTTTAATATATATACTGACTTGCTTCAGTTATACTACCACCTTCGCTTGGTACATTGAAAAGAAAATTTGTGTTATTATCTGCTGCTGCTTTTTTTTTTTTCCCTGCTGCTTCTTTATAAGAGAGTCTTTTTGTCTACGTCTTAGGCTCTACTCTTAAAAACATGATGTGGTGTGTATTGTTATTCTTTCATTAATTTGTTATCAAGTTTTATTTTTTCACACACACACCAAAAAAACAAACAAAAAACACTAGCTCAGTGAATTCTGGATTTGTTCAGCTAGATCCCGCAATTATATATCCTACTTTCCAGCAATATACTATATAAAATTGGGCAACTCACCTGTAACCATTTTAAGGATATATTCCTGACTCCCTCTCAATGCACCTGACTCTTTCTTACTCACCTGAGACCTCTGTTAGACCACCTGATCATAAAGAAGCCTGGTGTTGACGGAGAATGCGCAGTTCTCAGCGGGCGGCAAGTGCCCTGCCCTGCTGAGGTCGTAGACAACTCCGAGCTGCAGGTCATCGCTCCCTTTGCTCGGAGGTCATCAGATTTCTCTCCGAGGACAATGATGTAAGTCAGACTCTTTTGTTATAATTAATCATGAAAACCTCCGGATAAAAATGTGTGGACACATTCAAGGAGAAAAATGTAAAGGAGAGGTAAAAAGGCTTTGCATTACTAGCTATTATGGTATAATATTTGTTTATATCCATACGTATTTACTTATATCTACTTTATCATTGCTTATGTAAGAAAATAACACAAAATGAAAGTTAAGTGACAGTATAAAAATCCTTTCATGTTTCAAATATTCTAAAACTGCATGAAGTAATAATCTAAAAGTATGAACAGGTTTTCGTGCTCGTATTTCTCTCACTTCTTCATTAATCTGGTTGGAGCCACAATGGATTCAGTGTAGAAGATGAAGACACAAAAGTGTGGCTGGAGGCACATCTAAAGAAGGCCAGGCCTCAAGGCGCAGACTGACAGCCAGGTCTGAGAGTGTCCCTAGAGATAAACAGCAAGCTGAGTTTACTCTGTGACAAGCACCACCCTGTCTAGTGGGCACAGATCGGCGTCGGACACATAAGGGAGTGACCAGAGCATTCGGGCCCGTGCTCCCATCGCTTCCCAAGAATGCCTTTGCTCTTCCTACGATCGGAAGGTATGGATAAGCTGAAGTTAATGACGTTCACTGTACACCCTGGCTACGCACCTCACTTCTCTATTGGATCGATATTAGCTAAGCAACTGCACTTGTAATCCTGTAGGTTGATTGTAGTGTGATCCACGTTGTCCCCATGTTGTGATTTTGTTGAACAAAGTGTCCTTGAAGAAAGAGCCTCCCTGGGAACCCATTTTTTGTACCCCTCCTGTCTCTCAGGAGCTTTCTCTAAATAAACCTTTCCTACTCTCAACTTCCTGTGTCCTTGAAACTCCTTCTTTGATATTTGGGGGACACCCACTTAGCACATCTGACATCCAGCAGGTGGGGAGTTATTTTTCCCCACCACAAAACCACAACAGATGACGAAAACAGAGTTGTACATAACCATGTGTAAGAGATGAGAATACACATATCCATATTTTTTTTTTTGGTCTTAAAGCCAGCAATCCCCTGATGCTTGTATTATTCAGAGAATAAATTGCACTGCAGATTATTCTCATGTATGATTCATTACATGTGAATTAAACAAAAATGCCTCCATTTTTCATTTTAGGTAAAATGCCCTGGATTTTCTAGCCTTGCTACTATGATTTCTTACGATGTCATTATAAAATGACAACAATATTTTTTAGGTCAATTGCATCACATTAAGTTTCTACTAGGGACACTAAGTAATTAATTGCATGCTTGCTACAAGGTAGAGAGAGATCACGTTCATGACTCAATTTCACATAAGAAGAAATGATTTCATTACACAGCACAGGTGTAAGTTGTGTGTATCATTGTTTAATTTCCATTAGTTATTTTTATTTCTGTGGATGATCATAAGAACATGTCTAAAACCTATATTAACTGATTTAAAGATTTTGATATATTTAATATTTTAAGATTGTTAAAGGTTAGCATTGAAAGAAGAGCTTTAGCACTGTAATGTTCACATTCTGACACTTTTTGAATATACTGGTATCTCACTTTACCAACTTAATGTGTTTTACAATTTTGAGGGAGATGGCTGCACTTGTGTTTGTGTGGATAAGCTGGCCATGGTTGAGTTTGCCTACCAATGCAGAGTTTGTGAATGGAAGCAAAATTTTGTGGAATTCTTTTGTTTGCAAACAGAATTGCTTGCGAACAGAAATGTTTGTGAACTGAGGTACTACTGTACTTGAGTATCAATTGATTTGTGTATTAGTACGATTTTTCCATTAGTCAGTCTGCAAATATAGAAGGACTGCATATTGAAATGTGTTGTCCAAAGACTATTTGGTTTACTCTCCAACTACTTCCCTTTTCTCTTTTTCTACTTGAGTTTTGTGTGATTTCTCTGGTATATGGTTAATAACCCAGAGGTTAGGAGGCATGTGACTGGTCCTTGAAAACCCTTTGAATAAAACTTAGAGAGCACTGAATGGGAAAAAGACTTCAGATCAAATGGAAAATGTTTCCTTCCCCTAGTGATTGCTTGTCTTTGGACAATTTAATGGATGAGAGTAGGGCATATCTGGATTTTGCCTTTATGGTTTTTGACTGACAAATGTATCAGTTGAGAACAGATTCATATATACAGTATATATAATTAAAAACCTACTAACAAAGAAAATCTCAGGTCCTGACAGATTCACTGCTGAATTCTTCAAGAAATTTAGAGAACATCTGATGCTGGTAGCCCACAGACTCTTTCATGAAATTGACAGGGAAGCAATACTCCCAAAGTCATTCCTGGAAGCAAGCATTACCCCATACCAAAAGCAGAGAAGGAGCCAACCAAAGGAACTACAGGCCAATCTCTCAAAGAACATAGATGCAAAAATCTTCAACAAGATTCTGGCAAACAGAACGCAGCAAGTCAAGATTAAACACAATGACCAAGTTGGAGTCATCCGGGATGTGGGGATGGTTCAACATATGCAAATCAACACATGTAATACACCGTAGCTTGTAAATCTAAATCTGTAAAAGATTCTAATGTATATCTTGTATGTTCTCACAATCAGTGAATATTCCTGCACTAACCCAACTCACACCTCATATTTAAACAATTTTAAGATCATATCCTGACTATATAATATATACAATAAAATTAATAAAATTATTCAAAGTTTGAATAGCAATTAGGCTACACAAATAACTTCATCACGATTTCCTTAGTAGCACCCAAAATCCTGGATTTTCTGGTCTTGATTATGAGGAAATGCCCAAATGATCTATCATAAATCCAAAAAGGAGTCCAGAGGGTTTTTCATTTGAATGTTTTAAATGGACTATACTAATATACTTATTTATGAGGTACAGTATTATAATTCAATGTATGTATGAAGTGTGTAATTATCAAAACAATAATTAAGGTTTCTGTTGCCTCACTTGTTACTTCTGTTCAGAGCCTTCTGTTTGCTCTCCTTGGTTATTCTGAAATGCAGGACTAACCACAGTAGATGGAACTGACCTGCTGTGCTCTAGTACAGTAGACTCGCCCCTTGCAGATGTGTTTGGCACCAGTTACCCCCCTCTCACTCTCCAACCTTCCGCTCCCCTTCTCAGTCTCTAGGGACCTCTATTCTACTCCCTATTTTCTGGTTTTAGCTTCCACTAGTGTGTGAGAGCAGGCAATATTCACCTTTCTGTGCTTGGATTCCACGTAATATAATGTCCTGTGGTTCCATCCACTTCAACCCTAAGGTGAACTCTAAGGTTGAAATCTCCAGATGCGTCTATGTGGTTTAAGAAAAGTAAACATCAAGCAAAATCTTTATCACAGAAACTTCGTATCCCAAGTCAGAAAATCACACTTTTTTTTAAGCAGTGTTATGTATAAAATGTGCCAGATATTTAGCAGGTAATACATTCTAATTTTATTTAGTAAGACTTTTATCGGCTAAACGGAGTTTGCAAAAATTTACATTCGCATTATGTTCAAACATGCGGTATCTGTGTCGAGTCTAGTTTGTGGTTGAACAAGATGTCAGTGGCCTCTTTTTCCTATTTTCTGCAGTTACATTACAAACTTCACAGAAATTAAGAAGAGATCTCCATCTCTGTTTTTCAAATTGAAGTACTTAAAAACCAGGAGGGGAATTTTTCTTTCTTCTTTTGCTTTCTTGCCATGATTGAGTAAACGTGGTGAACTGTAGGGAGCCTGGCTGTGGGTAAGATCCCCACAGTCAGCAGCGCTCTAGGCTCAGAGTATCCGGGACTGAAACCCCCTTAGGTTTGCCCCCAGAGCAGTTACAGAGCCCTCTGACTCAGAAAATACGGTTGACTTAGTTTGTTAGCACCACCGAGGGGACAACAGACGTGTGCTTTTCTGTGCCAGAGCCGCCGTTCTCATTATGTTATTGGGATCATTTCGGGAGCTGGAGTGTCCTGCTTGCTGTGAAAGTGGTGCACACCTCGCCCCGGATCCGTGAGCTGCTCTCTCCGCGTGTGCTCTCGTGGGCTCTTCCACCGGGGTGCTGTGTCTCGGTTACTTAGCTCCTAATCCCGTTCGTGTGCCCGTCCATGCCCAGAAAGAACACAGATGTTTACCCCGGTCATCAGTGATGGTGGTTCACTACGGTGTTAGCACTATAGTCACTGGCTCCCATTTCAGGGTCCACCATGTTAAAATCGTTAGTGTTACCATAAAGCAAAGCATTATAATTATGTATTCCGTAGATAAGTTTTTAAAATGACATATTAATGCTCATGATTACACATACTTAGCTTACATATTAAGTCTCATCATTTGAAAGCATGAGAGCTGATCTGAGGACCCCTGCTGGGACCCTCAGATCAGGGCTGCCCTCATCGGCAAGACTTGGAAAGCAGATGAACAATCCCGTACCAGTTAAAGGCGAAAGTGTTATTTTTACCCCTGTTTGGGGAATGGCATATGTATTTGTACTTTTTCTCCAAACTTTCAGAACGTTTCTTCCAAGATGCAGCATTTTTAGTACTAAAGCAGGAGTAGTCACAGAGAAACTGTTCCAGGAGATCGTTCACGCTTCTGGTTTACCAATAGCAACGTTTTCCTGGTTGACGGTACATGGACAAAGCACTTCGAACACAGAGCTACTAAGTCAGTGAGAAAAAGACACAGCAGACAGAGCATCTGCATCCAGCATCTTTGCTGGGACTATCGCAAATACATGGTAGCAAAAAGATTAGTACCTGAGTGCAGACACACCAGACACTGCTGAGGATCACACAGGTACAGTCAAGACAATAAGAGTAGACAATACCTGAATGTGTTTGTGTATGTTGATGTATATATGTGATTTTCTTACTCTTGCAGTATAGCTGCTATTTAAACCACAGTACATCACACTGACAAAATAAATTGCATCCCACACACATAATTTGTGCTTCTGCAAGACAGCAAGATTAAAATAAAGAGTAAAGAGAAAGAAAAGGTGAGAGGAAACAAATATTCTAAATATCAATTGTGATTCAATGGAAAAAATGAGAATAGGAAACAATGAAGTTTGACGTGTACTTGAATGGAGCAAAATGAAATAATACAAAATCTCAATGTCTACTAGAAAATGGGTTAGTATCACTCTGATAGTGTAGTGGGATTTATTTTTATTAATATAGCTTGTATTCTGCTAAACTGACTTTGTTATGGCTTTTCCCTTATGTATTCTTAACAATGGCTAACATTTTGCTGCTTAAAAAATATAAAATTAGGGGGCAGGGATTTAGCTCAAGTGGTAGAGTGCTTGCCTAGCAAGCACAAGGCCCTGAGTTTGATCCCCAGCACTCCCCACACACACAAAAAATATATATATAAAATCAGGTAGGCATGTCAATTTATTTTAAAATATTTTGTGCATACTTATAATGTAATCAAATATGTATGAAAATCCTAGTAATATAGTAGTAATCACTGTTTTACTTGCTTTCTTTGTTAATAGCACTTTTATTTGAAGAAATCAGTGTTAGCATTTTTTAATACTTCACACATGTTGTTTTGTCTTTTCATTATAAACACTTTTTTATTGGTTTTATTTGGTAACTGGGAATTGTAAATATCATTGGTATTAATTTTCAAAATTAATAGCAATCATTTCTTTGAGGATCTCTAATATATTAACATGCACAGTTTGAGGTATGACAAATCTATTTAAAATCTTACTCCCCAACAAATATCCCCAAGTACAATTTGAATTGGTATATCCTTTTAAAATATTTTGCTCTGTAGCTAGATAATGAGTTACAAGTTAACAAACGTATTTTTCTAATGGATTATTTTTTGCTGCAGACATATTTTAATTTTGCTATACAAAGAGAGAAACAGTAGAGAGTTAAAAAGCAGAGGTGCTAAATTTATTTTTAAAAGAAGTAAGATGTGTTATGTACACGTACCAACTCCCCAAGGTGAATGTAATCATTATGTAGTACAAATGTGTATGAATAAAAATACAAATACAATGAAAAGAAAGTCTTGAGGGCTTCTAGCAGGCATGAGCTGAACCTAAGCAGACAGGACAATGAGTGTGATGTGGTGTCATAGATGGACCTGGAACAGAAGAGGATGTCGGATCAAACCAAGAAAACCTGAATAAATTATGGACATTAGTTAATAAATAACTTTAAAAATTCACTCAATTTTCTATGTTCATACATCATTGTTTAATATATTTTAAAGGTATATTATTTTACTTTTTTCATAGTGTAAATTACATGCTATAAAGAGAACCTTTGTTAAAGGTAAATAATGTAAGCATTTGCAGTATTTGACTTTAGAGAGATGTTATTTGTTTGTTGTTGAGAGAGCAGAGAAGAACCCAGGTGTGCCGAGGTAGGAGGGAAGTCGCAATGCCAGTGTGGCCAGCACTTCATTCGGGGTTAGAGGGAAGGACGCGCAGGACAAGGGCAGAAGCCGGAGGAGACCGGGGTTCTGAGCATGTGATCGCAGACGGGGGAGGAGTCTCAAGGGACCATGAAGGGTCTTGCACTCTAATACGGATACATCTACTCAACGCATCTGATATAGTTTGTTCTAAATTATCACCTATTTTTCTCAAATATATTGTAAAACATTTCTCATGTTTAAAACACAATATTAACTGTTATTCTTATATACATCACTTTTGCTTACTTTTTAGATTGTATGCAAAGATATTTGTTGCTAAAGAAATTATTCTGATTATAATTTTAAATTTATTCAAATGTGACTTTAATTTTACATTGGATGTAATTTTATATTAGAGAGAAAATGTTCAAATAATTATGAAAGTTAACCACACAGCAGCGACTTTCCATAGTATGAGTCGCTCCTATTTTCTTGTGTTTGTGGTCACTGCTCCTTTGATAAATTGACCGTGTTCACAGCTAAGCCCTTGGGGACGTTTCCCACAGCCCATCAGCTAATTTCTTTCTTATTTTGTTACCAGTGAAGATAATGTTTTTTAGTTTAATCATAGATTGATTTCTCTTGTAAGAGCCTGTGGGGAAAAAAACAAAGAAAATCTATAAATGGCAGAAATAAGCTTTAGCTTGATGGTCTCCATTGAATGGATTTGGCAAGTGTGGTCCTAAACCTGGGGAGGGCTGGCTCTGCCCGGCCGCTCCCCAGTCTTGCCCTCTTTCATTAAGGAGACTCGATTAGGTTCTCAAAATTTCAAATGCTAAGCTCTGACTTTCCACAATTTGCAAAAGCCTACAGTGTTAGTGTCACATACATTATCACACTACTAATATTAAGATAGTACACATAGAAAAGTACACATAACACCCTTAACCAACGAAATACTATCCCTAAGTTCTGTAAGATTAAATGAGATAAAAGTGTGTTCCAAAAATTCACTACTTAGATTCGTCAACGACCATAACAGAAATTTAATGGTAGCTAATTGAAAAGAGGTCATAAAAAATCAACCTAAGATGAGTTAATCACCCTTCTTCAATTATCCGGGATCCATAACATCTAATGAAAATCCACTTGAGAGAAGTCAAGAGAAGACAGAGATCAACATGAACTCTATTAACCATTTGAGGGAGAAACATTAAGTTTTGCAATCTTTCTTATTTTTAATTTATTGTTTAGTGTTATGTTCCTTTTACACTGTTGTTTTCTTTTTATTAGTGAGTAGAGTTAATACTGGCATCAAATAAGAAGAATGAGCACTTTTTGTGATGTGGAGTAATTTGATTTATATTAATGATAAACCATTAAGCAAAAGGGGTACTCCAACACTGAAATACGACATTTATAATCAAGGAACGTTAAGAAACTAAAATGTACAGAACAGTGGCTTTTCGAAGAGCCGCGGGGGAGACCTGCTGAGCGGGTCGGTGCAGTCTCGGCGTTGGCCGGGCTTTGGCCCGGCTTGATTGTTCCCCTGCCTTACGCCAGGGACTTCATGATGCTGCCAGCTGTATAAGAACGTGTGAGACGTTTTCAGAACCAAGGGCCTAGAGAAAACATTCCGTCTCTTCTTCCGTATTTCTCAGTTTCAATCCAGGCAGAAGTCACAGGCAAAACTCCCAGTTAAGATGGGAAGGCAAGTGAAACCCTTCGGCATGTCCCAATCTTTGCGAACCTCAGAGATAAGAATTCGAGGTTTAACATTCGTTATTAGCGAGGGGAATTTCCCCACCTTCCCACAGTGAAGTTAAGGAGCAGCTGAAATCCGAAGTCCTCTAGCCCAGTCAGCGGCAGAGGCCTAATTAGTCGGGGACTTAGCAAGTTTGGGGCGCAGTTACTTTAGTTTAAAGGTGTCCAGAAGCAACTCAAAAAATAAATAAATAAAAATAAAAAATAAAAAGGGAGAAGAAGAAAAAAGATGAAAAGAAGCCAAGAGCAGCAGATGGAGCCGAGTCGCGCGCCTGCCCTGTGCGCGCAGGGCCTCCGCTCTGGACACCGACCCTGACGGCTGCCGACTCTGCAGCGAGAGGCCTGGGCGAGCCGGCGGCTGAAGGTGCAGACAGAGCCGGTCCCTGCGAGGCAGCTCGGCCGCAGTCACCCAGCTTCTCATGATGGGCTGCAGGATCGAGTCCCGCTTGCTCACACTGCTGCCCTGCTCACTTATGTAACCTTCCCTACTTTCTTCATCTGGATTCTCTAAGACTACAGTTTCCTGGAAAACCTGGACCCAAATGCTCGTCCTGGCATCTTCTTCGAGGGCCACCAAACCTGTACCCGCAAGACACTGACTACAGACCTGTATAACGCGCCAAGAGGATGGAGAAGAACATTATGTCCGCAGAGCAAAAACAGTGCCATCCAGATGGCCTACCAAGGAATTCACTGCCCTCTCAGGGTGGGATTTTACAATTTTTAAGACTAGTGAAACTTCAGACTGACTGACTTGTATTTTTCCATTCAAGTAGAGAAGGCTGGAAAACAGAGTCTACAGGTTCGTAATCTAATTCATCTATAGCAGCTAAGTGTATGGATGTCACTTTGTCACATTTCCCAGCTTCTCGCCAGTTAAGTCTCCCTGTGATTAAGTTTCTTCCAATGAAATATGAGCAAAATAATACCTAATTTGGGGCATGAAAATATCCGGTGTCCTTCGGGCTCTGTCCCCTTTTGTCTTGCTGACCTGGCTTCTCTCAGAGTGGCTTTTAGGTCACGTGTTAGGAGAGCAGAGGACCTCAGTTTGTCAGAGTGTAGACCCTTTTCATGTTGCAGGAGGTGGGAATGCTAAATCTCTGAAGTGCATACTCTTCTTACTTTGGAATCTTTTATTAAAGCAAGCTAATTTCTCATAACTTTCATTATAGTCTTCCTTTTTCCAGATGGAAATTGTACAATGTTTGTTCTGCTTTTGCTCTACCATTGTTTAGTGGTTGTGAAAGGACAGATATGTTTATTTGATGTTTTAAAGTGATTGCAGAAGTAGCCACAATGTGACCTAATAAAGGGCATTTTCTACCAGTCACCAAGAGGTCCTGGACAGTGGGAAGGATCCACTCCAGAGAGGAAGTGGGGGGTTGCTTCCTTGCAGTGGGTGGTGGGATCGCTGTATTGTCAAAGAGAAAGAATGTAGGAAAACTTCGACAACCAATTAGCTGAATTCTATATACTATAATCTGGTTTTGTTTTCTTTTCTTATTTATAGGATACTTGAGTTTATCTGGGAATGCAGACACCAAAATGGAGCCTACATTTTCTGGCCATTGGATCTGGCATTCTGGCAAGTGTGAGGCCTTGCAGCAAGAGCCTGGGTTTGTGCCTTGACGTCATTCGTGTGCTATCTCTCCCTCACTTCTATAGTCTAAGAACCACAGCTAGATGCCAGGACACACGTTTAGGAGGGCAGAGTGAAGTTACCCTTTTGACACTTCGGGGTAAATCCACCAAGCCACCCTTGACTCTCCAGCAGTATTTAGGAAGGTAGGAAAAAGAATGAGATTTCTTCTTATTTAACTGAACTGAAAAGAGCACACAAAATTCTATTCAGATTCTTTGGGGTAAAATTAATTACTATGGCCACATCTAACTGCAATAAACATTTGGAGAATAAAGTCAGTAATCCTATAGTACTACCTCTATTTGTTCTTGTTGCTTCCAGCCCGCCACCTGGTCACTGAACATTCCACACGAGGGAAAGGGAAATCACTTCCTCATTTTTATAAACACATTTGCCTTCTCTCTTCCCAGGTTTAGTCTTTTTAGTAAGGTTGTTTTGAATTCTTCCAAGCATTCAGGATTTTAATCAATTAAAGATGATAGAAGAAAATACCAAATTAATACGGAATTCCTTAAATCTCTTTGAACAGCTCAGACTTCCGTTTGAAGCTAGCATGCAGAAATATTGTGCTTGCTGTGTTCCTATAACTATGTTTTATAGTTAGCATTTTATATATGATTAATATTTCTATAAAAATTATTTCCTGTCTCTAAACATATCCAATGGTAAGAGTATATGTACCAAATCACGCAAAATATGAAATATCTCAGAAAATAAAATTTATCTGTTTTTGGATCTGTTGAGCAAAACAATGGTGATGGTATATTTTAAAAATTTATGAAATTAGAAAATATTTACTACTAACACATAACAATGCTAAATCTTTACTGACAGAAAAAGTACATGTAAACGAATATATTGAACTCAGCAGCACCACAAAATAAATCAGCCAGAATGGTTTCAGACTATTTCTAAATGAGCAAAGATGTACTATTCACAAGTAGGAGGGATACTGTTTAAAAGTAACATTTGTAGTCACACATAATTATTAAAAGAGCACGTAGAAAGGTTTTTAAGGTTTGGTTTTTAGCTGTTAAAAAGAAACTTAAATGGCAGAACCTCAGTAAAAGATACCAATTACCAAAATTAATAAATAAAAAGTGAAAATGATTTTATGCCCTAAAACATGTTTTTATGTCAGAGACAAAGTACTAGATCATAGGAGTTTATAGAGCCATTACTGATACAATGAGTGCACAGAGACCTGTAACACTCAGAATTAGTATTTTTACCACATTGTGACTTCTCCGAAGATCACAGCTCTGTACTGGCCACCTGAACCTGGAATGTCAGTGTCACCTGCATTGTAACGTATCTGAGTAAAACGTGTATGGATGTCTCTAATTTTTCTTGCAACGTTAAATCTAATAAGTACACAAACTAAAAACAAGGTGATAAAGGATGTTTGGATTTGCAGTGTGGTAATTGTTATGTTTAGATCTACACCCCCTGAAGCCCCAAGTGTTCCCAGGTGGCTTTTGAAAGGTGACTGAATCGTGGCAATACACTCGCCAGCAGTTCAGTCCACTGAGATCTGAAGGTGCTGTTAGCAGGTGGGGTCTGGTGGAAAAGTTGGGTCACCAGGTCGTGATCTGGAAGGTGACTCTGCAGCCTCAGCTCCTCTCCCTCTGCTTTCTGGCCACCGTGAAGTGAGGAGCTTTCCACCAGCAGGTCTTTGCCCCACACCCCTCTTGCCCTGGGCCCTGTAATGCCTGTGAACTAAATCCTCCACCAACTGAGCCAATGAAAAGTACTCCCACTTGATGTTATGGATGTTGGTTATTTTGTTGCAGGGATAAGAAAATGACTAAGATGGTAAAGAAAGAGCCATTGGCAATGACACATGCAGATGAATGTAAATGTTCTCAATATAGAAAAACAGGTAAATATTATTAATTCTTAAATATTCAAATATATAAGTACATGAAAAATGTTCATTTCAATTGGCTATACGATTTCTAATACGTGATTTGTAAAAATGTACAGGTGAGAATGTTATGGACTCACCATAGAGAAAATTGGGTTTAAACCTGACTCTTTAATACACTTGTAATGTAACCTTGCCACACTATTAGTTCCTATGAGACTTATTTTTAACCATAAAAAGTAAGAAATAGAATTTATAAACTGCAGCATTTGTTTTAAAACTTTCTTTTATGCCGGGAATGCTACTCTTCTAGGCTGATGCAAAGCCAAAGGCAGATCCTTATATAAAGAATATTCTATGCCTCTGAGAGACAGACAAACCTGCCTGTGACTACAGGGCAGCAGGTGTGTATGGGGTGATGGGAGTTCACCCCATCCTGTGTGTTCAGTAAGAGAGAAAGATCTGGGCATGCGCCGGTCAATGTTGCTCGCCACAGGAAGAATGCTCATGCTGTACTTGTAGGACGGCTCTAGGCCAGGAGGACGGAGCGGGGAAGAGCGCTCCAGTGAGAGGAGAGAACATTGCAATGTCTGGGAGTCATAAAACGAAGTGGCTCTAATGAACAGAAAGAAAAAAGGGCTCTTTTAGTCTTATAATTACTGGCACAAAAGATTTTGCCGCACCAGGTATTCCATTATACCATGCAATGGGATCCACTTCTTGGCTAATTTGGTCAGGTTGACCTGGTATAGTCCCAACAAGTAAAACCTATTTTGATCTTAGCTGGAATTTGAGAATTGCCCCCAGTTTAGCTAGCCGATCTCTTCCTAACAAGGGATTAGGACACTGCAGGACAATTAGAAGCTCATGGCTAAACTCTTGGCTATCAAAGTGACACATCAGAGCAAAGAAACTCTGCCCAGAGGTCTCATTGACCCCAACTCAGGCAGTAGACCCAGAGGACAGTTTCCCAGAGAAGGAAGCCAGAACAGAATGAATTATCCCTGTATCCATAAGCAGTTAGATTGCCTATAAGTGGGTCGCACTATATGGTATAATGGGATATCCTTGGTAGGGCAAATTCGGCTACACCTGTAATTATGAGACTAAAAGACCCCAACTGGTTTCCTAATCAAAAACAGTATCCAATCAAGGAAGAGGAATGAAACGGTCTCCAGCCACTCATAGACAAGTTTCGGGCCCAGAAGTTAGCCATTCTTGTGAACGAGTCATCTCTCAGACCTACAAGTAGGCAAGACATCAGTGATCTGCCCCCCAAGACCCTGGAGAGGTGCGGTTCACTGATGGAAATAGCTTTGTCCAAGAAGGACATCAAAAAGCAGGTTATACAGTAGCTAGGAACAGGTCTTCAAAGTCAGACCTCTTCCTCCAGGGACCTCTGCTCAGAAGGCTGAGATACTAGACCCAGGGCTTGTGAAAACTTGGAGAGAGGGAACACCTGCTGACCAGCTAAACCCAAATGGAAAGGCCCCTTCTCAGTGGTCCTTGCCACACCCACTGCGATAAAGATGGCAGAGACAGATAATTGGATTCATCTTTCTAGAGTAAAGCCAGTCCCACCTGAGCTGTCTGAAGAATGAGATCACCCAAGAGGAGAAAGCTGCTCCTGCGAGCCTCTGGAAGACTTTAGGTGTCTTTTCCAAAAAACAAGACACTGGTGCTGCTACAAGAAACATGAAAATCTGGCCTGTTCCTCATAGTTGGGCTAATAATGAAGGTCAGTGGTCATTAACTGTTTTTCTTGTTGTTTACTGACAGATTTTCCTTTCTTCAGCCCAGACAGCGAAGCACAGCACCCCAAGGTATTTGGCGAGCATGTGATCCCCAATAGGTGGGTCTGCAGCCCCTTCCAGCTTGAAGAAGCTACAGAAGACAGAGACCCCCCCACCCCTCAATGCCCCATAAAGAATTATGGGGATTTGTCTCTCAGGGAGAAATGAGGTAGGCGAGAGGTCTGGCTAAAGCTGGCTGGGACAGTCGGTGCGACCTGTTAGTTATAAGATCCCGAACACATGCAATTTCTCCCGCGAATGGCCCAGACCTGACATCAGCCTGAGGCACAAGAGCCTAATCCCACCTCTCAGGACCCAGATGTAGAGGTTCTCCACTGTACTTGAGATTTAGACAATATAAAGAAGCCACGAGGAGCCAGAGCCATCATATCTTTCCATGATGATATGCACCATGTCTCTCAGATGCAGAATGTATTTTTATTTTTTTTCTGTTTTTCTTCGGCGCAAACTCAGTTGGCAGAGCCAGTTTCTCTCCCAATCTCCATTTTGCCTTTTAAATAAACTCTGTCACTGATTTTGGGAGAAAAAAAAGAGGGAAGGCTGAAGATCGAGGATAAAAATGAGACACAGCAGGTAGGCATTAGGCTCATTATACAGGGCTTTACATTCTGAGCTAAGCAGTTCAAAATGGATGTGCCGCTATTGAAATATGTAGAGCATATTTGTATTTTAGAGAAATTTTTGGAGGATTATTGAGTATTCATGAAAATAAAAGGAAGAATCATGTTTTATAGTGAAATCTGGATATTTAGGCAGAAAGAGTGAGGAGAACAAGACAACTAGCAATGATAGAATGAGAGGATGAAGAATGTAAAATTTTATGAGGATTAAAAAGAACTGATGAGTGATCACGTGGGTAACTCACAAGGAGAAAAGAGATTCCTGTAACTAGGGTTACCAAAGGGGAATTCATGAACATGGCAAAGAGAGATGTTTTAGTTACTTTTCTCTCGTTGGGACAGAATACTCGACACCCAAAGTTAGGGGAAGAAAGGTTTATTAGCTCACAGTCTGCAGAGGTTTCAGTCTATAGTCCACTGGGTCCGAGGCAGGGCGGCACGGCAGAGGCAGGGCGGACCAGCATGGCATACCTGCGGCAGTCGGGCAGCAAAGTAAAGTGAGGAATCCAAGGAATGTATGCAAATAAGCAATGCAAACAAGCATCTAGTTAGCTTCTTCCTGTATCTTATCTAGGCTACCTGCCCTTAGGGCGGGTAGCACTCCCACCCTTAAATTTAGTTCCACATCCTTGATCCCAGCAGAACCATGCCAAACCAATCAGTGGATTAATTTAGTAATCACACACTCTAGATCCAGCTATCTCTTACCACATGAGGCTTTGGGGGGACATCTAGACACAAACCATAAGAAGAGAGAAGAGTAGACATTTGAGAAGCAGATCCCCTTCGATTCAAATATATTTAGTCTCAGTTTTAATTTTGAGTGAGACATCTCTGTGAAGAAACCTGGAGGACATTGGCTCAAAGAACAGAGTCAGACTTAGATCCAGCATTATCAGAGTTTTGGTTATTTATCTGTGTTATTCGGCTTTGTGTCACTAAACCAAATATCAACATATGAAGAGGGAAAATCTGCTCACAGTCCTAAAAGTCTCTGTCCATGATCAGTTAGCTCTGTGGCTCTGGGCCTCCCACCATGTTAAGAGCTGTGGTGAGGCAGCGCGAGTCTCCTTGTGGAAGGGAGCAGAGGCAAGGAAGACTTGGGAAGCTGCACCGCGCAGTGCATCCAGGGCAATGACCCCAGGGACCTAGTTTCCCAGGGGCTCCACTTTTTAAACCCCCACCGCCTCTCCTTCTCACCAACCCGGAGACAGCTGATTGTGTGGACCTGGGTGGGGCATTCCCCACACAGACTGTAGAAATACCCTAATCAGACATGGGTCTCGTCTCTTCTGTTTGTTTCTTGCTGGTGATTAAGCCCAGGGATCCAGGCATGCCAGGCAGGCATGCTACAGTGAAGCCACGTTTCCAGCCTCAGATATTTTTGGGTTAGATTATCTGGGGAGAAAATGAAGAGAAACTAGATGTCTGTGACATTATGATGAATATAAGACAAACAGAAAAACTGCAGACTTTTTGTAATTATTAATTTTAAAAACATGGTTTCTAATATCAGATGCTACTAATGTTCATAAATCATATGTATAATTTGAAATATATAATTACATATAACATAATTTTAACATATATGGCCATATCTACAAAGTCTCTGCTCACCCGTGTATCCATGCATAGCTCTATAGATATATCTGCTGAGTACAAAGATAGAGATATAAGCACTTCATTATGACAAACCTAGAATAATTTAAAAAGAAAGAACCTTATAAAATGGATTTATATATATATTTTTAAAACGTTTCATTTTTTCATAATGGAATGTTGGAAAATAATTTAAGAATAACTTTCAAACTCTTTTTGAATAAGTTTTTTAGACTTACAATTTCATTATTTCCAACTAGAGTTAAATTTTTCTCTATTTATTGCTCCAGCTTCTAAATTCTTTTGACCCATTCTCCCATTTGTGAAACATTCCTTTCTCCTCTCCATTTCCTTCATTTCACCTGCTCCAGACATCTTTGAAACATGTATGAGATACAAATTCCATTGATAAGGCAAGTATCAAGCCTGATCTGAGTTAGTTTTCAGAAGACAAAAGAACGGTCTGGCAAAAATAGAAGTTCATATTTTATTCTTAGTTCGCATTTAGATTTTTTAGATTGAAGTTGTTCTTCTCAGAGATTATAACACACAGTGATGAATTTTCATTACACTTGCAGGATGAAGAGAATAAGGGAAATCAGTATTACCGTATAAGTGCCTTTTCTATGTACTGAATGAAGATTTACTGCATGATAAACAGCAGATGATTGTTTTATGATCTAATGGCCATGGCTCTCTGAGCACACAGCTTCCATAACTGTGTGATGAGGCCAGGCGGCTTGAAGTCTTCAATTAAGGGAAAAACAGCGCCTGAGGGTTATTTTGAGAGAATAGAAAACTGCATTGCAATTAGGTTTTCCACTGGGAGAAATAGCTCAATCTAATTCCATTTATAAATAACAAAAGGAACAGTGATCTCAATTTATCATCACTCAGTGCTGTGGAAATACACTGAAGAAGGTGACCAGAAAGACTAAAGACAGACCAGCAGCGTGTGCTGGAATGCCTGTATCAAACCAAATGTGGCAAGTTTGGGGATATTCAAACCCGCTTATACCTACTTTCTCACTGAAATAAGAAACAAAGCTTAAAAAAAAAAAAAAAACCTCAGCCTCATTAAGGTATGATTGCCAAAAATTATACATGTGAAGTGAATAAGGTGATGTTTGGACATGTGTATACATTCTCTGAGATGGCTGCCGTGACCTCACCTTGTTAGTGTGCCTGTGTGCACACACATGTGGGAGGATGCTCGAGTTCTAGCTTCCGGCAAATTGCAAGTCCACGGTATGCAGTTATTAACTGCACTCCCCATGCTGTGCTTAGGGTTCCAGAGCCTGCTCATCTTCGGGTGGAATGTCTGTGGGCTCGACAGCCATCTCCCTTTCCCCTCACCTTCCGGCCCACGCAATCATCACTCTGGTCTCTACTTCAGTGAGTGCAACATTTTTCGATTTCTCTCATAAGTGAGTGTCGGCTTTCTGTGTTCAGCGTGTGTCACATAGCATGTCCTTCTGGCTTATTTATATTATCAAAAATAATTGGATTTTCTTCGTAGTTAAATTATAGTATTGCATTGTATAAACAGGTAGATAGACTGATAGATAGACAAATTCCTTATCCACTCGTCTACCAGCATGTAGATTTGTAGATCGTTCACCCATCTGGGCTGTGGGGATAAGCTGACATGAACATGACACGCCGAGTGCTCTTCGGAGTGGTGATCTCATTGCCTGATGCAGCTCTAATGGGGCAGACGCTAGTCTCAGCTTAACTTCTGGGAGGAACCTCCGTGCTGTCTTCCGTAATAGTTGCACAGATTTATATTCTCAGCAAGAGCATATTAGGGTTCCCTTTTATCCACATCTTCAGCATCATTTGTTATTGTTCTTGACTTTTTGATAATACCCATGCTAGCAAGTACAAAATGCTAACAGTGTCATTTGGATTTGCATTTCCCTGGTGAGTAGCCTTTTCATATAACTGTTGCTCATTTGTATATCTTTTCCAGAAAAAAAATGTCTAAGTCCCTTTGCCCATTTTCAAATCAAGTAATTTTTGTTGGAAATACAAAGTAGTACAATTGTTATGGAAAAGAATGATCCTCAAAACATTAAAGATAGTCCTACGAAATGATCCAGTAATTCTACCTATAAAAAAGAAATTTAATCCAGATGTAGAAGGGATATCTGCACTTTTGCATTTATTGCTCAAAAGATACAGAATCAACCTATGTGTTTATCAATGGATTAATATAAAATAAGTTTGGTATATAAATAATAAACATAAATACATAAGGATAGATAGTAAATAAAATATTGCTGTACTTCAAAAACTCTTGCTGTTTGTTTAAAATAGATTTACCTGGAGGACGTTATACTTTGTGAAAGTAAGCCATACACAAATAGGCAAATATTACATGATCTCCCGTATGTGTGGGATATAAATACACTAGCCTCACATAAGTAAAGAAAGGTGGTTACTGAGGCCCAGGCTGCAGAGGGTGGAGAATAAGATGTGAGAGGATAAAACGTTTCAAATAGACAGGAGAACTGGGTTTTGAGCTCTCCTTCACATCCTAATGACTGTATTTAATGAGAATGCATTGCATATGCCAAAATAAAAGTAAATAAATTGCAAATGTCTCAATATGAAAAGGATAATAAGTGCAGCAATGTACATGCAAATATTTCAACTAAAGAATGACCTGAAAGAGGCAAAAGAAATTGGGTTAAGGAAGTAATAACATTCATTAGAAGGAAGTGGAAGGCAGTGACTGCTGTTTTAATAGCCTTTTTTCCCTTCTAAAACACGTAAATATATTACATTAGTAAGAACAGTAAAAGGTAATACACCAAAGAATATATGCTATGCTATGCAAAATATGATTATCCATATCATTAATCAAATAATTCTCAGTTTTTAAAAAATTACAATAGGATTGCCTTTTTGCCCTTTAAATTAACAAAGTTTCTAAATTATGATTTAACCAAGAGATGAAGCATACAACGGATATCACCACGAAGCTAGTGAAAATACAAGTTTAAAATTATTTTATGACACACTAGCATTAAATGGAAAATATTTTAAATTACCTCATTTCAGAAATCTATCCTAAATTAATAATCAGAAAAAGACTAGAGAGCAAATACTAACAACTGAATTTTCATTATGCATCTGGAACGTGAACTACCTCAATAAATTGGTTTCTCAGTATGAGAAAAGACAAATCAATGAATGATCAGTACTACCAAATGTTCAATATTATTGACAATTCTCTCTTCATAATATTTGTAATGAAATAAAACTTTATGATTGTTGCACTTATTATATTTGTCTGCTGTAAAGAATGTCATTTGGATGATGATGTCTTCGCAGGGTTCCTTAAAGTCACAGAAAATAATGTACTGTTTTGGGGGTACTGGGGGTTGAACTCAGGGCCTTGGGCTTGCCAGGCAAGTGGTCTACTGCTTAGTTAAATTCCCTCAATACACCCTCTTTGAGGATATAGATGACTACATAGGATTACAGAGAAAGAGGCTTTGTTGTTCAGTTAATACAGTGAATATTCAGAATCTAGTAAAGTGTCTTCCTCAGAAGGTGTTCATCTACACTTCTTAAATAGGTGAAATAATTAACAACCAGAACCATTTTGTATTTCTGCTGTTGGATTGGAAAGAATGTTTTCCTGACCAGGGAAAGGAGATGGTGATTTGACGTGTAGCTGTATCACATCTGCAGAATAATCAGGGACATCTATTACACCCACAATACTCTTGATGTGGCTGGATTCCTACTTTTTTCTTTTTTAATGACTGCTTAGTTTTATTTTAATTTTTCTATAAAAGTTTTAAACTAGTTCATAAAATATGAAAATTGTACATGTTTACAGACTAACATGATGTTTTAATACAGGTATGCATTGGTTAATTATAAATTGGTGTAAACCTGTCTATCTCTTCTAATATTTATCACTTATTTATGGTGAAAATTTTCAACATCCTTTTTCTAGTTTCATGAAATATACAGTTTTTAAGTATTATTAATAGTCATATATGGAATATAAGACGTTGATCTCCTGGAACTTGAGAAAACAATGGTGATTACCAGAGGCAGGGAATGTCCAGGAGGAAGATGAGGGGGTAGCCACATTTCTTGATCAAGTCACTACAGTATTAGAAACTGTGGCACCCATGAAAATGTTAGTAAATTCCCAAGAATTTACTGAAGCCTGGGTTAATTTAATGACACTTCCACAGTCCATGGACAAGGTGGGAACAGGAGCAAATTAACTGTTGATAGGAACTGCTATGCAAGTGTCGTGCTGATTTTAGTATGAAGTTGAGAGAAATGTTCCCGATTTTCAGCCTAAGAAATTAATGCCATTTTATTTTCCATGCCATTTAAATTGTGAGCATAACAAATGTGTGTTTTTTGGCATATCCTATTGTAATATTAGCAACTTTATGAAACTCTGTCTTATGTTGAGATCAATAAAATTAGAGAAGTAGTCAGAGTACAATGGAAAAAGAATTTACAGAAACTGCTTAAAAAACATCGCTCTAGGAAGAATTTGACTGTGAGATTTAACTTTATAAAAACCAAGATGATTAAATGTATCTTATTTCAGTCCACTTTATTTGTAGTCACATATTTCATGTTTACTAAAATCTTCATTGAAAATAAAATATTAAATATCATGGATTTACTTTGTATACATAGCATATTAAATTTCACAGTGAGTATACAGTACATGTTTGAAAAGTTTTAATGTCAGAACTTTATATACTTGCAGATTTTTTTTTCTTTGTCTAAGAAAGTTAATAAAAAGAAAATTCAGGGCTAGATATAGCAGCTAAAGAAAAGCAAACAGCTGATCCATAAATATGATTATAGATTCATTACATCATGAACACAGACACGCATGCAGGTACATGCATAAATATTTTCACAATTCCCTCCATTCCAAGGTAAGAAAATTTTCAGTTATTGTAAAGGTCACAGTTTTGCCATAGCTCACTGAACTTGAGGCTGCTTGAAATATTATGAACAAGACATTTAAGGCTTCCTTAGGGGAAAAGGGAAAACAATAGCCACGAAATCCAGAAGAAAACAAAGCTATGCATATGGCTCTTTGGAACCACTGACAGGAAAATATATCCTCAGCAAATATCACCATCTTCATCATGAGGTTGGCTATTATTCCAAGTACTCTGAAAATGATTCTCTTTTGTCTAGTAGTTTAAGCAAACGCTAATCTTTATTTGACTTGTTGTAAAGAGCATGACCACAGACCTTGTGAACTACATGTAGTGTTATGATCTGAAGAGGAAAAGAAGTTTTACTGATCACACAGAGGATGAATAAATATTTATTTAAAATGAAAAATAGTAGAAGTAGTCATTTTAAATATTTTACACATATTTGTTTCGCATGCTAAAAGGAAAACATACTGTTAAATCTAAATCGGGGTACACAAACTACTCAAAAATGTATAGCAAACACTGCTTTGAGTGACCAGTCATGAGTATTTGCAAATAATAACTTGGTTTCTCCTTTGAGAAAATTATGTTATAAAGTAAATCATTTGGGAAATTATTTCTTCTGATTTTCCATTGCTTGAGAATAGAAAGCATAAAAAGAAAAGATTTCCTAGGTGTTTCCACATATTTGCACAATAAAAATACATAGCAAGTCTCTGGCTTCTGAGCACTATATAATAGAAAGGTATAAAATAATATCATTAAGCAAAACTGTGCTCACATTGTAAAGTTAACTGATATACCTGGTTTCAATTC
>PVJO010012610.1:0-54828 GCA_004026905.1 Hystrix cristata | reverse complement strand
TAAATACTCTAGATATTAATGAGTAAATTTATTTTAAGAGTATAAGCTAATTTTTTATTCCTTTTTTAGTCAAAACAACTATTTGCTTGGCAAATGTGTAGAAAGGCATTGAATCAAAGCACTGAATCAAGATCGAGGCTTCGAATCTTGTTGATATATATACATGAGAAAACAAGAATATTATGTATTTATTTACTTCCATAATAGATTTGGAGAAGAGATTTTAATATGTATCTTTTAAACAGCAATATTCCAATACAGTATTTTATTTTCAGCATTGCATATTAAACTACATATTTATATGCTGTGTGATTACACATGGTACATATAATATACACTAAATATAATTATATAGTAATATTATATGCTTTGATGTGTAAAAAATGCCTGGAGTAAACAATTAGGCTTTACTTCAAGCATGTTTAACATATCACCATACTGAATTAAAAATGACTGGATCTCCTGTTTATTTTCTGAGAATTTTGTCTTTTAGGAACTTTAACATAAAAGAAGTTTTTTAAACATTACTATTAAATATTGCTTGTAGGAATTCAGTTTCTAAATCTACATATAATTTAAATTCAGTTTATAAGTCAAATGTCTGTATATTCCACATTGTTCTCAAACCTTTTCCCCTGGCTGGGTAGATGGACAGGGCCACTGATGTTTTTCTAGATAGAATGATATTATGGCAAGTCCAGAATAGGTCCAGTGACTTATTGGCAATGGTTCAGATAGGCAAATAGGAGCTAGAGGAAAGTGCTGGCTTATGATACATGTTTTAAATTACTGGCCTGAAAATGAGGATTGTCTTGGTTATGTTCAATAAGAAGCATTTTTTTTTGTATTTAAGTACAGTATACTGTATCAGTTGCAAAAGTTATAATAGTCAATTCAGTTTGTTCTACATTTTCATTGAAAAAGAAATAAATTATTACAGTAAATATTCTTGTCAATCAAAGTCAAGGAATAATTTGTTCTGAAATGTCACCTTTCTTGAATATGTTTATAATAGAGTTACAACTAGCATGATAAGTTTTAACTGCCTGTGATAGGGTGTGACAAGTTAAAGCTTCCCTATTTCACGTTAAAACATAGTCTGAAATTAACTTCCACATTTGTTAGGTGTAATAATTCTCTGATAATCATATCCTTCTTGATAACAAAGGAAGAATGAAATGCACACGTAATTGATTATTTCTGCCACCCGTCCCCTCAGCCTGCAGTGGAGAAAAAGACAGGCACACTGTATTTCACACAGAGATGCTAGCCACTCATGAGTTTTTCACCACTTGCTGTGATGCGAAGATCTATCCTATTTGTTGGTTTAGCTATGTTAACATTTTTAATGTCGACTTATATTTTACAATAAAATGAATATCTTTGTAAAACTTCTGGTTCTCTTATAGTTGATGGTATATATTTAATGGTATGTGTTCTCTTATAGTTGCTGGTATATATTTAAATGAGTTCTCATAAGTTTTTATCAAGCGCAGTAAATCCATAATACATAATTTTTTTTCCAAATAGCTTGTGTCTTTGGGGCAATGTAGTAGAAAATAAAGTATAAAAAACCACAAGAAATAAGTTATTGATACCCCAAAATTTCCATTTTATTTTTTGAATGTTTGAACCAGGTTTACTGTTGCTGCAACTATAGTATAGACTATACAATGGATTATCAAACCAAATGATGAATGTTTAAATAGAAACATGTATCACTGTAAAAGTGATTCATTGCTTTTAATGCCCCTCAAAATTCTCCCTCACTTCAAACTCACTCTTCACATCCTTCTTGTCACTGTCTGAAGCAGTTTGCTAGTCTTCTTCACAAGATGTGATCAAAAATACAGTGACGACTGCTTCTGAGTGTCATCCAACTGAAAGCTGGGCTTATAAAAACATTGTTATGTGCCCTCATCCACACATTACTTCATTCACCTAATCTCGAGCCCGGTGAATTCTGGCTCTTCCCCAGGGTCAAAGTGATCACGAAAGGTAAACAAATCAATGAGATTGAGAAAAAATATTGAGATAGTTGTGAATGCAACCGAAGACATTCATGCAAGAGGCCTTGCAGAGCTGCTGCCCCGAGTGGCTAAGTGTGTTTAAAGTGAGAGATAGTATTTTGAGGTGAGTTAAGTGTGGTGGGCTAAATGTGTTTGAAGTGAGAGATAGTATTTTGAGGGGGATTAGTGGCAATGTGTCTTACTGTAATAATTTTTTTAATTTAAACCCACACCATATTTTTTCTTTCACACCTCATAGGTGACCTGATTTTATTTCATTTGTTGATGTACAGGTGTATATACACTATTTTTTATTCTCCCAAAATAAACATTTATTGTCATGTCACATATTAATTGGAAAAACTGCTTTAAACTATGAGTATGAAAGTGGTTGCTCTGGTTCTCTTCAGTTGTCTCTCGTTTCTCTGGCACCAGAATACTACTTGGGTGTGTCCTTCTCCCAGTGATGGGGGCAGAGCAGACTAAGGCCAACTGCTTTATCACATGCCATGCTTTCGCTTGTGTCTCCTGTAGCACTTCTAAGTCCATCACTCGTTTGCATCCAAAGTCAAAGTGTGGGGAGATGCACTCCCAGAGGCCAGAAGGCATTAATTACATTGCTAAGTTCAACAACAATGAAACAGGGAAGAATGCTCTTCCCAAGGAGTGTGGATGAGTAGCCTAGGGGAATGAAGGAGTTTGTATTTATCTAAACATATTCTAATTTGTGCAACCTCCATGAGGAATGATAAACACAACTTTTGCAAGTTGGAAGCTGAAGCTGATGATGAGGCAGTCGGTCCTGTTCTGGAAAGTGCATTATCCCCATTCCCATGTGTATGCTGCGTTCTAGGGTGCTGCACTCCAGCCTTATACAATGCGATCCTTCAATTGATGGACTGAGACGTGCAGAGAGCGATTGCTTCTAGGTGACTTTGTGTATAGAGAAACTGGAATTTAAACTCACCATATTACCTCCAGAAAAAAGAAAAAAAAATCCTAGTGTCTAAATTTATGTTGTAAGAGATCCCATATCAGTCAACTACTGAAGAGTTTATTTTAAATATGAATTTCTTGGGATTGAGGGATTTAGTTCAAGTGGCAGAGCACTTGCCTAGCAAGCACAAGGCACTGAGTTCGATCCCCAGCACCAAAAACAAATAAATAAGTAAATATGAATGTCTCAAACAATTTGCACAGAAATATGCCTTATACATACTACTCCTATTTTCACATTCCTTTGGACATTTTATTGACACATTTATAGTTATTCAGTAGTAATTGCAATATAGTCATGCGTTGCTTAATTATGAGCAGGTGTTGGGATAAATGCATTGTTAGATGATTACAATACTGGGTCATAAATATCAGTGTATCTACAGAAGGAACTACAAAACCATTGATAGAATAAAAATCTATATTGTGTATAAACATTAGAGGAAATAAAAATAAAATTCTGTTAGTATCTCCTGATAAATTCGTCTTAGCTTAGATTACACTAATATTTATGATAATTATACTAGGTAACAATATAGATATTAATGTGTAAATGCTTATTATATGTATTTCTAAATTCAGTTTTCACAAATACAAGTTTTATATTACAATTTTATACAAATGAGGCAAAAAAAACCCTCAATACTCATTTACTAAATGAGCAGCTTATATCAACAAGAGTTCACTTCTAACATATCTTAAATTTGAAAGTGGGGACCTTCTGTCTGGTCTGTGGGATTTCACACATATAATTAAATAAATGAAATGAAGCATACAACAATGTTCATTGTTTTTGTTCATGTCCATATGTTTCCACACATGCAGAGAACATACAAGAGATCAAGTTATATACCAGCTATCTATGTGGATCCATGTGTAAGTGTATGTATGGGTATGTATATGTGTGTACTTTAACGTGTATGGATAATGTATATGGCTCTAAATGATAAGTATATCTGTGTGTATAGGTATTGCATATACACATAATATCATGGACAAGTATACATTATCTTGTCTATGTTTTACATGCTTATGCACTTTTGTGTATTTTGTTCTACTTCATTGCTACATGATGATTTAAAAATTAATTATTCTGTATATGCAAAGAATTATTCTCCATGCATAATGTATAAAAACTGCAATAGCACGAGTGACAGAATATGTGTTAGATTGGTCTAAATTTATCTTTAAAATGACATCATGTCTACAACAGAGATTCTCCAACAGACTTACCTTCGAAATTTGACTTTTAGTAGCAGTTAGTGTATATATTTTTATTATAGGACTGATACCTGAGTAAAAGCCATCTAATTCTCATTATCACTTAATTGTACTTATTCGCTCATTCTTGACACCCAGTTGTAGCGTGTATATCTGAACTTGCATCAGAGGTTAATTTGTGCATCAAATTGACCTCATTTAATCATCACATGATTAGAGAGGTGAAGTGTTCAGCGAGAATACTTTGAGAATTTAAATGGCTGGTGATTTAGGTTTTTAAGAACTACATTTCCAGACTCTGAGAAAAATGGATTACTGCGTACTTTAAAATTAAATATCTAGGGGCTGGGGATTTAGTTCAGTGGTTGGAGTACTTGCCTTGCAAGCACAAGGCCCCGAGTTTGATCCCCAGCACCCCCCAAAAAAAAAACAACAACAAAAAAATTAAATATCTAAAGCAGATCAGCACATCTGAGTGTCAATTAATGACCAAAATATTGAGTTTATTTATAAAATGAGATTAAAATGTGTGTGTGTATGTGTGTACGGTGTGCTACGCTGTGTTGAGTATTAGAAAGAAAGTCAAAATGAACAAAGCATGTGGTGAGCTCCCTGGAGACTCATGGACGAGATTTATAAGGAGTGACTCTATTTTAGCCTAAAAATTGTCTGGCAGGGCAGGTGCCTGAGGGGGACATCAAGCTCTTCTTGGAACAGTTTTGTTGCCCTATTAATTTAAGGGCTCATTGTGCAGAGTCCCTGAGCAATAGTCCCTTATAATAGAACCTTGGAAATCAATAAGTATTAAGAAGGGCTTTTGGCATTGGTGCTTCAAGCCACACAGACCATTCACTCGAAGCTAAATGTTGTATATATGTGCATATATTTTAGAGAGATCAAATTTATTATAGTCCTATATGGCTCAAAGTTAACAAAAGACTAGTATGTTTAAAATTTTTTTTCTTGAATGGTTGAATTGAGGAAAAATACTTATAAATATTTCATAAAGAAAATACACATAAATACGTTTCATAGAAATTTATTTTGAAATAAATTATCTAGAAATTTGAGTTCTAAAGTTTGATAAAACTGTAAAACAAGATGATGCAAACTTAGAGTTGCTAAAAGGGACTCAATCCTTTCTCTCACTTACTGTGTCCGAGAACTACACTCTGTTACACTTTGAGGACCAAATCAGAAACTGACTGCCTCAGGCTGGTTTTTATTTTAATCAAGCAGAGAGCAGAGCCATTCAAAGCACTGTATTTGTGTATACTGGGTAAATGAAATACATCAGGAAGCCTAATTGGAATCTTAAAGTTAATGTTTAACTGATTTTCCTCTTTTGTTAAAAAGTAAAGAATGGTAAAAATAATTCCAGAAATTTTATCTTCCCAAAAACTTTAAAGGTATCATATGATATACTCATACTCCTGTTTATACCAGCACAACTCACAATAGCTAAGTCTGGAAAATGGTCTATATATTCACCAACAGGTAAATGGATAAAATTATATGGTATAAATAAACAATGGACTTCCATTCAGCCATAGAAAAGGATAAATTCAAGTAAACTGCACAAAAATGGATATACATTGAGACTCTAATGATACATGAAATAAATAAGACATAGGGGAGGGAGACTTTCGTAAATGGAAAGGGGTTCTAATGATGGAGCAAGAAGGGAGGGGAAAGGAAAAATAAAAACAAGGAGTTGAAGATTTAGCTCTTAGAGCACAAGTGGGAGATTCTGATTTCAGTCCAAAGCACCCAAAGGGAAAAGAACAAAACAAAATAAAAAAATGACTAAGATACCATATATATGTGTAGCGAATCTCTACAATAAATATATTTATTACATCTTGCCAACACACACTAACAAAAAGTTTTTTAAATATTCAGTCAAAAGAAAAAAAAATAATCCTACAAATTTTAAAACTCAAAGTATTTCAGAGTCTCAAAAATCTAACAGCCATTTGTTTTCTGGCAATTTGTCTTTCAGGAAAAATATACCAAACTTATATTTAGAATCGCCACCGCTGAAGTTTTCACTTTATAAAAATGAGAATGTCCTCATAAATAAATAATATTTTGCATATTCTAAATACATAAAGCAATAATGTGATAGCAAAAATATAAACTTGCAACGATAAAAATGCTTTTCATTCAAAGAAATTTTTCTTTTTAAAAATGCAAAAATGAAATATTGAAAAGAAAGGGAGCAAACCAAATGGCTTTAGTGTTGGTATAAATTTCTTTTCATCTTTTTGTTTCTGAACAGAATAGTAAAAGAATGTTTAATACTAGTACAGTATTAGGACTAGTACAGTATTAGGTGTTGTAAAATGGAGATTTTTTTTTCAAAATAACAAAGAATTTTCTGCTCTTGTTTTACAAAAAGCATTATGTTTTGCTTTATCTTACTATACAGATACTGATAAGAACAGAAAATATTTAGTTAATGTGTTACACAGCAGGACCTGTACGGTAGAACATCTTCCCCAAAGCACAAGTCCAGTAGGAGTTATTAGAGCGCACCCAGATCCTTATTGCTAACAATCTTCCAGGGCGACTTGAAGTTGATGAATATTACTCTAAGTTTTCTGTTATTGGCTGAGGCATGTAGGTTTATGAACTATAGCTAACAGAACAGGTTTATCTGAAAACAGTGAAGGTGTATGTCTTTCCATCTTCAGTAAGTTGTAGAAGTTTCTCTAGTAGAGTTGTGATGAGCCAACAAATTTAAACATGCTGTTTTCATCTGGCTAAATGTATAATAAATTAAAAAAAAGGAGGAATTACATAAAATGCCACTGCCATATTATATAAATATTTTGTAGAGTTATTTAAAAAAAGCACTTCTAAATGAAGTAGTCATTAAAATAATTTCTAAGAATTCACATAAAATAAAATGTGGTGCACGTGAAAACAAATATCAAAATGAAGGCTTCTTCCTGATGTGTGTGCGTGTGTGTGTGTGTGTGTGTGTGTGTGTGCGTGTGTGTGTGTGTAGGATTGAATGAAATGATGAACTGAACATAAAATGTCTGGAGGAAACGAGGAAGCAAAAGGTACATTCTTTTGTGATTTGTTTCCTGCTATGTTTCACAGGAATATATCGAAAATTTGCTTACCAACTGTCTATGCTATTACATATGTTTTCTTTTTTTCTCTTTTGCAGCTCCATTTCAAAATTTGATCTTTTGGGCTGGGGATTTAGCTCAGTGATTAGACTGCTTGCCTAGTAAGGATAAGGCCCTGAGTTTGATCTCCAGCACGTTAAAAAACATGATCTTTTGAAATACAGAATTATAAATTTAAAATTCATATGTGTGATTAAATATACAATTTAAATTTATTTTTTAAAATATTTTTAAAATGTGCTATTAAGTGGGCAATTTTTAACAGTCAATTTTGAATTCAATTTCAATAGGAAATGATTTTCCATTTGAAAGTCTCCAGAGCGGAGACTTTACTCTTCCCTTGACTTTCTATTATTATTATTATTATTATTATTATTATTATTATTATTATTATTATTATTTTATTATTTTGGTGCTAGGGATGGAGACTTTCTATTTTATCATTTTTGAAGTTAATATTCAGTAGTAAATATTCAGAAAACTGCATTTTCTCTAAAGGAGCAAAATTACTTACATGAACAATTCAACTTTGCTTTTACTGTATTATTTGGAAAACATTGATAACCAATTATAATTTTATGAAAATGATCTAATCTCAAATTTAGTTTATGTTCCTCCAGGTAGACTTTTTTTTCTGAAGGAATTGGCAGCTAAGATAGATAGACTTCACAATCTTTTCTTTCTGTGAGTTTCAAACTCATGTGGGGAAGCCTTCAATATTTCATTTGTCTGAAAATTTTCTCAATTTTATACAAAAAGAAACCATGTGTTCCCATCAAAATTGTTCATGGAGAACAGAAAATCGCATTAAATTCTAACTTTATTTAGTAGCTATCATCTTTTGAACGTGATTTTAAAATAGTATTAAAAGAGGATAAAAACATTGATTTGATTCATATAAAGCAATTTAAACCAGAATCCTTTTATGCAGGGCAGATATTTTTTGTATCAATTTAATCTATTTCTAGGATATTTTATGCTGATAAGTGGATAGGTCAAGAGGAAATAAATTATATTAGAATCATTTTTTGTCTTTATAATTTCTGTCTTCCTCAAAGTAGTATTGTCCAAATTAGAAACTAGTTTATAGATAAATGTATTATCTATAAACTTTGCTTTCATCTGCAAGAAAATATAGTCATACATTTTAATCAATGAACATAAAATTTCAAGTGATTTAGAGAAAATTGTTTCATTTCTTGAACTGATATAATATGAAAACACAGATTCCATCTTACTCCAGAAAGTATGGCTGTCATGAAGATATCAAGTAGTAGTAAGTGCTGGTGAGGCTGGGAGAGAAAAGGAGACATTCTACATTGTTGGTGAGAATGTAAACTAGTATAAACACCATGGAAATCAATACAGAGCTGTGTGAAAAATTAAAAATAGAAATTCCATTCAAACTAGCTATTCCTCTACTAAATATCTTCCCCAAAGAGTTAAAGGAATCATATTACAGTGATACATGCATACATATGTTTATAGAAGCACAATCCATAAAGCTAAATCTTGGAAGCAGCCTATATGTCCATAACAGATGAATGGAAAAGAAAAGGTAGTATTCATATACAATGGAGTGCTAGTCTGCCATAAAGGATAAGCTTTCATCATTTATAAGAAAATAGATGTACCTTAAAATCATAATGTTAAGTGAAAGAAATCAGACACACAACCTTAAAGATAATGTGATTTCTCTTATATGAGACATCTAAAGTATACTTAAATTAAAAAGCAATATAAAGGATAGATAAAAAGAAACAGGGACATAGTCTTTTTCCAAATGGAAAGAGGATCAAGAGATGGAGGTTGGGGTGAGGGAAGAGAAGGGGATGTATAAAGAACTAAGATGTGTCGTCTTTATGTACCAACTTCCCACAATGTATGTAATTATGGAATACAAAGCTGCACTAATAAAACAAGATACAAAGAAGTCCATGAAAAAAGTACGAATAATATGTAACTCTTATCAGAAATGTTTTATGCACTTTAAGTTTAAATTGTTTAGGGTAGATGGAAATTTAATTAAGTGAACATGAAAAGAGCCATTTTCTAAAAACAACATTTTGTGTTGTGTTGATTAATCAGTCAACCCTAAAAGACAGGTTAAAGGGATTAACTACAATTTTATTTTGTAAATTAGCATTTCTTTAACTAGCATACAAAAATGAGAATAATTACATGTTTTCAAATTAATCTAATATTAAAATTGAATAAATTTAACCCATAATACCTGATTTTAAAAATGTCAATATTTTGTGCCTTGAAACCTAAATGATTATAACTTATTGTCTACATTGTAAGGCAAACAACTTATATTTTAACAGATAAAATGCCACATGAAATCAACAGAAGCATAAATAAATTCTAAAGATACATTACCCTGAAAAAAAAGAAAAAAGATACATTACCCTGAAAAATAAATATGTGAAACAAATACGGTCTCAAGGTCTAATGTTTTATTTCAACTCAAGAAAGAACTTTTCTTCTGTTTTATTTGAACAATTCATATGTATTAGCAAATTGTTATTCATTTGGAACCTAGAAACGTATTATGTACTGCATCAGCATCAATCAGAATTCTTTTGATATTTACTTACACCTTTAACTAAGAATAATTATTTTTAATAACATTAAAAATGTCATAAAATGATACTACTAGAAATAATCAGAAGTTAAATTTTATTAACTCAGTGGTACTGTTTTGAATTAAGTATCTTTTATTTTTCCATAATCACTCAGGGAATTGTGTAAAAATTATGAAATCAGTCTGTAGACATGACACATAATTACCGGTAAAAATTTATGAACACTACATTAAAACTTATTAATATTCATGTTTCATAAAATACTTATTTACAGTGGATTATGTATATCCTGTTTAAAAATGCATTTCACTTTCTGAAAGAATTGTTTAAAAAATAATTAGGAAGAAATTATCTCCCAAATGCTGTGACAATTGCTTCAGCAGGAAGAAAAACATATCATATCTAACAGGTGATTTGCTGTTTTAGGTATGAAAATAATAACATTGAGCAAGTTTTTAAAGTGAATGACTTGCTTTGTAGGCTAAAACTAATTTATGTCAAAACAAATCAAACTAATTTATGTCAAAATAAAACTTACCCAGGGCCGGGGATTTAGCTCAGTGATTAGAGTGCTTGCCTTGCAAGCACAAGGCCCTGAGTTCGATCCCCGGCACCACAAAAAAACCAAAAAAAACCCCCAAAAAAACCCAAAACAAAATAAAACTTACCCAATATTCTCAAATATTCTTAAATTATTTGGACTTCTACAGGCACTAAATTTTTTTGTCGCTATTATCTTATAATAAATCTACATCTATTTGTAAATACTATAAATATATATTACACTGAAAATATGAATAGAGATTCACAGAGTTCTTCAGGGTTTTGAATTTGAAGTTTCTCTTTACTTTAAAAATGAGAATTTTTTTTTAATGCCAAAGGACTTTTTCTTCTTAACAGCACCAGTAATATGTGAACATCGCCAATTTTGTGTTCTCCATTATTTTCATTCAAAATAGCATTTTGCTCAAAAAGCTAGTTGTTCTTGGGCTGTATCCACAACCTTGCTTCATGGCCATGCGTTGAAAGGGCATATATTTCTATCAACAAATACATTCAAAAGCAAGCAGCGCTTCTGATAAATTAATTTGAGACTGAGTCTCTCTCTCCCCCTCCTTCTCTTCCCACCTTCTCCACTTTCCCGGGAAATCAAACTTCTACCTAAAGGTCATTTTTATGTGGTTTAAAATTTACCCACAGAATGACATATGTAATAAGTTATATATATATATATATGCATCATTTCCTCATTTTCCTTAAACAAATCATTTTGAAAAGATAGAGTTAAATTCTTCATGACCAGATAGCTTAGCTTCTTGGCAGTTTTTACCATGTTAATATTTGGAGACAGGAACACTAGACTTTCTTTTAAAATAAGTAAGTAGACCATTTGTATTACCAATACGACATTTGTTGAAAGCCTTTCAAAATTGTTTTTTTTTTTTGTTTTTTTTTTGTGGTGCGGGGGATCGAACTCAGGCCCTTGTGCTTACAAGGAAAGCACTCTAATCACTGAGCTAAATCCCCAGCCCTCAAAATTGTTTTCTGATATTATTTTGCATGACAAAAAATGTCAACAGTTCAAAGACCTGAATTGAATAGGCTGTGATTAGCTTCGTTTTTCCGAAGTGAGTCCTGTGGTAGAATTTGCTTTACTTCCACACGTAGAGAACACACCGACAACAAAGTTTTAACTGCGTTAAAAACTTTTATTGAGTTTTTCATTGCCAAATCCTACATTCGACGAATATTCACCAAGTCTAAGTCACATCATTTTTGAAAGATATTCATTCATTTCTCTCTCTTTTTTTTTGTTTTTTTTTTTTTTGTTTGTTTGTTTGTTTTAAACCACAAACAAGGTCCATCATTTCCAGAGAATATGTGTGAGGCTCTCTGACTTTTTTGTGTGTGGTTTCTTTGTCCCGGCAGACTGAAGCTATTGAAACTACACTCTATTGTTTGTTTGGTTTTGCTGTTTTGTTACGGTAATATGACACTTGAATTGAATCCAATCTTTACTTTGGTTCACTTCCTATTACTTTTTAAATTGAGTTGAAATGATGGCAAAAATAACATAAAATAAACCTGGTTACTGTGTCAGAGGTATAGGTGTTTCTTTGTGGCCCTCCTGTTTCTATTAACAAATACTTTGGTGTAATGGAGACGACTGAATGTTAACTTGTCATTACATTCACTGACACACCGAGCATCACAGGATTGTTACACACCTTGTATTTGTTCACATCTTTAACCATTAAAAAAAACAAAGTTGCCCTGAATCATACTTAGATGGTCTTTGTTTAACATCTATTAATGGTGACTATTTGATACGGCCTTTGTAACAGGAACTTTCTTGGGTCTAGCACAAAATAACTGAGACCTGCAATTGAAAGTAGAGGTTTATTTTGGCTGAAGGTTTACACACACTGTGTCCACTGCTGTCCAGCTCCAAGGCAGAAATGGGCTGCAGAAGAGCATGGCACAAAAAAGCTGCTCGGTGCTTGGACCGCAGGAAAAAGACAGCCCAGGGAGGGGCCGGAGACAAGGCTGCACCTTGCAAGTCTTGCTTCTTCTGTGTCTCCTTCTGACCAGGCCCCACTTCTGACTTCTGGGGGATATTTTATATCTAAACAACACCAGCTTTTTACTACAATCATAATAATTATGTTACTTGGTGATGTAAAGGATCATTCTAAACCTGTTTTAACTAAAGTTTTCCAATAAACCTAATGTGATATAAACATAATTTTCAAAAAACTTAAAATGTGATGGATAAAATTTTTAAAATATGTATCAGCATTACAGTCCTTGTAAACATTTCCTAAAGGTCAAAACAGCACAATAAAAGTTTAAAGTTTCTATTATAAATTTGAAGGGTCAAATACTAGGCAATGTATATAAAAATTGGAAGTTAAAAAATTTGAATATTTGTGAAGAAAATATGTCCAAGGTTTAAGTATTTGACTGTTGGACTTGGGATTCTGTTACCCTCTCCTGAAGATTATGGTACAGTAACATTGTGGAGGAAGTGCCAATATGAGATTTTGTGATAAATTCTGATTGGCTCCATTTCTTGAAGTTGTAGCAGCTTAACTTGCAGCAGGATAGATCCCTTCCATTTCTTCTGAAGAGAATTTCAAAGTGGTATTTCTTTTGTCAAACACCAAACACACACACACACTTATATTCCTTTCAAAAATGGCATTAAAACATACTTTGTAGACTTCTTGAACACCTCAAATTTTCTCTTCCATAATAACCTGAATATATGAGTATCTAAAAGTTGCTTTCCCACACATTAAACCTCTGATGTATTCCTACTTGTTTATCGCTCTACATTTTAATAACTTGGAAAATTATTTACAATGCTCTACTAATCGAGGGAAAGGAATAGCAAACTCAGTCTAGTAAAGATTGTAGAGTCTGAATTTCTACTCCAATTCTGGTTCTTGCAGGAGTCTGCTAAAGCAACAGACACTCTTACCTGTTTGCGTCACTTTTCATAGTCCAGAAATAAATACGTTCCATATTGAATGAAATCACATGTCTCCTGTTTTATTACTTAGTGATTTCCATTGTTGCGGGAGAGTAGACAGACACCAAAGAAACAAAGGCACCACAGGGTCACAAGAAAAACAGGTCTTTTAGTGTCGACACTGACACAGGGGACTCATGTCTAAAGCCTGAGTAAAGAATGAACAAAAAGAGCAGAATTTATTTGGGAATCCCTGCCCCATTAATATTTTTAGTACAAAATCTTCATGGTACAAATTAAATCCATTTATTGTATACTCAACTTTTCACCTTCTTTGAATACAAGCATCGGTCAGTTACATTGGTTACAACAATTTTCACCTACTTTGCCTAAGAATGTAGTTATCTCACTTTTTAGGGAAGTCTGCTTTGTTTATTTGGCTAATCCTGCTGCTTACCTTTGCCTTTTTTACAAGCGAGGGCTCAGAGGTCAGCCCTCCCTACCAGAGCCCTTGCTGCCTGTCAAGGAAACATGGATCCCAGCAGTCTGCAGTGGTCTGTGGTCTCCTGACTTTACGGCAGGGGTTCCTGCACGCCATGGACTTAATGCAGAAAAACCTAAAGTGTGTACCATGGATATTGCTAAGTAAAAATATAAACCAAGATCCTGATAAGGAAATGCTTTATTCAAAAGGATTATCCCAAAGGGCAAGTCCATCCTGTGGAAGATGGACAATCAGAAGAATCAAAGAACTGACTGTGAGATTTTTAATTAGCTCACAGCTCCGGAAGAAAAGAGGTTTTCTTCATAAGGAAGAAAAATACCAGAAAGAAATTCGATTAGGTTACTGGAATGAACTGGGAGTGGGTGTGATCAGACTGCTTTACCCCAGAATTAGTCTACTCTCCACAGGCATCGTTATAGAGAAGGGGCTCGAGCTGGGATACCTCATGTTTCAGAGCCTAGATAGAAGAAGAGAGGCCTAGTTAAAGTCTCATCAAGTCAAACGTGTGGGCATTTCATTCCTACTGAACAAGGCACACCAGTATTTTAGCTAAACCAAACTTGGAGGCTTTGTGTCATGTGTCTTATCTAGCTTACAGGATGAAATGTGAATTTGGAGAAAGCAGGTTTCTGAAACAAAACAAGAATGGGGAGATTTATTTAACCCCCACTGTTCTCCAATATCTCAGGGCTGCGGCAATTTTCAACATTGTTAATGCCAAGGTGTTGTGTTTGGCAGATGCACTTCACTGGATGCTCTGCCTTTATGTCTTCGTTTAAGGTATGTTAATTGAAAGGTCTACTCTAGTCTCTGAGATGTTCTTAGGTTATTCTGACCTAATGTCTCAGATTTTGGCAGCCTCTGGTCTGAATTTCCCTCACCCTGTGTGTTCTCACCTCAACCTCCTTGTCAATCAGGATTCTGACTGAGTATCATTTTCTCAGTAACACTTTCTCTCAACATTCAATTTGTTAGTATTATTCTGTTATTTTTGCTTTATGGATCTTAACAGTCTCAAGGCATAATTTATTTTGTATTTCCCCATGCATTGTTTTCTTCTCTACCATAATCATCTCTGCAAAATTCTTGCTTTGTGGGCATGACGTTCCAAGTGTGGTACCTTCCACACTATTGCCTGAGAGCAGGTGAGAAAAATCATTTAATAATGAAATCAGCCAGGGTGGCAGCTCACACCTGTGAACTTATCACTCGGGAGACTGAGGCAGGAGGATCGATTCAAGGTCAACCTGGGCTACATAGCAAGTTTGTAGCCAGACAGGAATATAGTGAATCTTTGTCAAAAAAAAAAAAAAAAAAAAAAGCAAGGCATGTGGTACAGGGCTGTAAACCCAGAACTCGGGAGACTGAGGCAAGAGGATCACCAAGAGTTCGAGGTCAGCCTAGAACACATAGTGAGTTCAAGGCCAGCCTGGACTATGTAGCAAGACCCTGACTTCAAAAAGCAGGGAAAAAAAAAAAAAAACACACACACACACACACAAAAAAAAAACCCCTTCATATTAGTCACAGTATTCAGTAACAAAGATATTGTTCTTCAGCCTTTTCACTCATAAGGAATCAAAACTTAATTTAATCTTAGATGCAAAATAGAACAAAACTGACTCAAATTTCAGGGAAAGCAAGAAATGATTTCTATGTTCGAGCAAGTCTATGCACCATTAATATCAGTCGTCTATGTTAAAAATTAATCCGTCATTACACTCATTGTGTGAGTACATGTATGTGTGTGTGAGATAAGAGTCAGCCTTGATTTTGTAGTTTCTCTTTATATACAAAAATGCTACTATTAATCTTTTTCTGTTACATTTACCTATTTTCTCTCTTTGTTATTTTTCTCCCTATATTAGGTTTGGGTTTAATTTACAATTTTAGTGTCTGTTCATTAAGGTAGAATTTAATTGTTCTTTTGAGACTTTTAATCTTTTAAAAAATATGGGGATTTAAAGCTATAATACTGATTCTCATGCTAATTTGGCCTCATTCCATATGTTTGGAATGCTATTGTGATTTTTTTTCATTCCTCTCAAACTCTTTTCAAATTTCTTTTCTTTTTCCATTTGATTAGTGTGTTTTAATTTGTAAACAAAACAGTTGTAACAAGTTAAGCATAATTATGAATTTGTCTTTGTATCTGGAGACCAGGGTTTAAGGAAATTTGTCTGTTTTCAAGGCGGCAAAGGGGAAATGAGATAGTTAACTGACTGTGTCAACTAAAAATGTCCAACTAAAAATCAGTTTACTTCTGGGTGTGACTGAAGGGATTCATTGAAGACAGAAGACCCACCTAGAGTGTGAATGACAGCAACTAACATGATTGTCACTTGAGTGGAATAAAAGGGAAACAAAGACAACTCCAGTTTTTGGAGAATAGGTCCTTATTGCCCATGGGGGTGACACCAGGTCTAGCTCTGAGAGGTCCCTGTGGCTGAAGTAAGGAACCTACACAATGCTTTTAAAATAAGTTTGCAGGTTCATGTACGCCTGTCACAGAAGATGAATTGACAGTATAAATCAGAAAGAGACATGTGTAATGCTTATTAGGCGAAACTATAGGATATACTCATGAATTAAGTGCAAGTGCTCAGAGAAGTGAGATGTGTTACAAAATGAAGTAGGGTACACTGAAGGGGATTCTTCAAGACGAGCTATTTGGGTGTGTATTCTCACTGTCAGGTTACAACCTAAACTATCAGCGAGTGTTTGAAGTTGGGATGTGCTGCTCACCAATACTGGTGATTCACTAGGGGTGGAGGAAGTGCAACTTACAGAAGAAAAGGACAGGTCTAGTCCCAGAAATTACAAGATTATCATAAAAGGACCTTTAGGAATTTTTTTTTTTTTTGAGTGAGTTACTGGGAAGAGAAGGGAATAAAAGCTTTTATTGACACTGCAGTTTTTCTTAAAATCTCCATTTCCTGACCTCCTTTCTACCTGCTTATTTCTTCTATCCTGCCTCAGGGGCATCAGCAATCTATTTAACCACTGCTGGACGTTCACCAAATTCTTTCATCATCAAGGGACTCTGTGACGCTGCAAGTGTTGGCCTGAAATGCACGGATCCAAAACAGGTGACGCTGGTAATTCTTGCAATTTCAATTGTTTCTGTAGTCGGGAGAGATCCCTGGAACTTCTGACTTCCTTCAATACACAAAGTGGTACAGATAACACTGACTTTATTTTTTTAGGGAAAATAAATTGACTTTTAAAATAAATATGCTTATTTCTAAATTAGCAATTTATAAATATTGAAAGAAAGCAACCAGTTAGCAAATGATATTAATAGGCATTGGTTACTCTTCCAACTTAAATGAAATTAGCTCCAAAGTGATAGTTTCAAGGCAAAATGTTATAAAATATTATGTTTTAAATATAGTTCTACTTATATGAAAAATTAATGCTTTCTTCTGCTTCCTCAGATATTCCTTCCCCATTGCATCCTGATTTTCAAATTTGTAACTAAGTTATTATTTAAAGACATTCCCTTTGTTAAAATGTTATTACCAATAAAATAAATTTCATTAATGCATTAAAATAGAAACTCATTTTTTGTTTCACAACCTCTTGATCTGTATCTAACACCAAGTTTGCTCTAGAAAGTTTACTGCATATTTAAGTTTCTAAAATACTTGCTTTTCACTAATATGTAGCTATTAATTATAAAAATTGCCATCAAATAGTCATGAAATACTGTGCATGCATATTTATTTTTTCATGAAGCCTGGTACTTTATCTATCTTTAAAGATAGAGAATAGCTTTTTTTTTTTTTTTTTTTGGTGCCAGGGATCGAACTCAGGGCCTTGTGCTTGCAGAGAATAGCTTTAAAAAAGTCTGAATTGTCTCCATTTTTAGGTAGCCTTCTTTTTTATTATTATCTTTTCATGGGAACCAGAAAAATGTTTCTCTTTAACTACCCATAGTGAATGGAGAATATAATTTTGTATCATTTTTTTTCTTATATTTATGATCAGAAATTTAGTTTTTTCCTTGGCGTTTCTAATAGAAGTTCATTTTACCTTAGTATAGACTTTCTGTTCTATTTCACTTAGGTTTTTAACTCCAGGAAAAAGTATCTGTAATGTTGATTTGTGTCTCTGGCTTATACATGTTGCTTTCTCTCACTGCTTATATTTTAGTTTATATTTTCTCTGCATTCTGTATTACTATTTCCAGGCTTTCTGTCACCGGGCTCAGTCTGAGGGTCCCTGAGGCTGAAACAAATAAACGAACTCACCCTTTTTATAGATAATGTTTGCAGTATGCTGACTTGTCACAGATAAAGAATTGTCAGTACCCACCAATAAAGGGCAAGAAAACTGTTTATCAGAGAGACACATAGTGATATAAGAGAAATATAACTCCCAACCTGTTAGTTGTCAGATGTGCTGAATTTGTGTTCCCCTGAAATCAAAGACTGAATTTTAAGGGACAATAAAGGTTAAAAATAAGAAAGTTCTATTGATAGCTCCTGAGAGACAAAGTGGGTCCCCAAAATGGGTGGCCACCGAGGTCCTTTATCGTGGGTAAAAAAGCATGAGCACAGCAAAGTCACAATGTGGGTATAAAGTGGATTAAACTACAATAAATCTATAAGATAATGAGTATAGTAGAGCTCCTGAGCTAATATTGATCCAATAGGGAAACAAGTCACATAGCAAGGGCACATGTACACAAAGAGCAAAAAACATTATTGGGAAGGATGAGTCCAGACACTCTGGTCACCCACTTGGGTGACTAATGCTTACATGGACTTACTGCATCGGATGGTGCTAATTACAGGATACTCTCAGGTTATTGTTCATCTCTCAGGGAGGCATGTAGGTCTAGCCATTGCATCTTTATCCTGAGGCCTGTTTTTCTCCAAATGCCTCTCCAGCCACAATTCTGATGTCTTTATTTTTCACTGACTTCCTTGAGACCCCCTCCCCACTCTGACTGTATATTATTTTCTACCTAACTTAGCTGTCTGTAATATTGCCCCCTCTGGAGAGCTATCCCTAACTGTGGTTAGGTGAGAATGGGTGCAGTTTCAATGTAGCTGCTTCGAGCTGAGAAAGGTTGGTATAGTGGAGAATGAAGTCAGGTGACTGCTCCAGAAAGAGAATCTAAGGAACACTGGATAGAAGTTATGCTGCATTTAGCAGTTATGAACTCCCTTTACAAGGTCAAACTAGTGGATCCAGGTAATAGGACTATGGGACATTTGTCATTGCTTCCACTTGCCTGATCACTTGGAGCTTTGCAGCTACCAGGCAAGAATAAAGAAATTTTACCAAAAGACTGATGCATGTATGAGCACTAGACTGGAAAGACAAGCGTGAGCACTAGACTAGAAAGACAGACTGAGGAAAGGAGACACGTCCTGACACTACTCTTAAGGGACTGGAATAGCCATTGTGAGCAGCTGGCTCTTAGACCTGTCTACAGATGTAGGTTATCTATAAGTCTGATATATTTTCTTATAAGGCCATGATAGAGAGTTTGGTGGCTTAAAAGACAATATTAATTAAGGAATATAAAGACTCTTGTTGCCCTTTTATAGCTTCCACTGTAGCTTTTTTGCTTCATTGAGTCATAACAGTGGTACACTATAGGTATAGTAGAAATGGCTAGCAGGGGTCAGTGAATGGAGCCCACTTTTTGTAGCTAGCCATTACTACTGTGGTATTTTAAAATATATATTTTGGTTATATTTTCTGTCAGGTGTTTAAGCTGATGTTAAAGAGACACCTGTGTTAATTTAAATTACCTCTTACTGTCTACTAAGGTTGGTTAACACTCTTCAGGGGTCACTTTAGAACCACATACCAAGCCCCTCAGCCCCTCTGTCAGCATCAGCCACCAGGAGGGACCACGGTTTTGCTTGCCATGTGGCTTTCCCCAAGAGTATGTGAGATGCTTTTCTCTCTGGTGACCCTTGTGATTAGCACAGCAAATATTGATTGATTTCTGTCCTCTGGGATCTAACAATCTCTCTGCTCAGGCAGTCAGGTGACTCAACACAGTCGTAGGATCCTATAGAAAATGCCCCTCGGGTCCTGGGTCCTTATGAACATGGGCAGACCAGAACCAAAATATTGGCCGTCCTCTTGGCCTAGTTACTTTTCTAGCTCTGGTATCCAAACCCCAGTTGTTGAACACCCAGGACAACACTTGAAATATATAATATGACCAGGTAACTCATATTGTTTACCAATCATGGTCATTTTAGAGGTCAAATTTTTATAGAATTCTAACAGATAATTTTATAGAGAAGATTCAAGATCAAAGTCAACATTGCATTTTAGAATGACAATCATAGTGGCATTATTATCTCTGAAATTCAGTTTGATCTCTATTTTAGTACAGAAAAAAATTTTTAGTCAGTTATTTTATCTAATTACAAGATATTAAATGACATACAGAAACCTTTACCTAGATTTGTTATCTTTTGATAAAGTGCCAGTTAAGAAGAATGTATTTGTCTGTAGATGTATTTTATAGGTCATTAATGTCTAACCTTTAATTTCTACAGTGACATTGCCTGGATTACAAAGTGTTTAGGTGTTTAGGTGATTCTACCTGTTACAGCACACACATAATATGTACATAACAATCACATAAGACTTGAAAAAGTGTCTGTATCATCTTTTTGACTGTTTTAGGTACATTTCATCATAAAAAGCTGAAACACAAATAAAAGAAACCCAGATAATTGAGGCTAAAATATTTATCACCATAAGCAACTTAGGTTGAAGTCACCAGATTTTTTTTTTAGTTTTTCTTCTTTGAAGGTCTGTACACTTGTGAAACACAAATACAACATTTAAAATACCACAAGGTTAGCAATAATTGGTATCACAGCTACATAGAAATCTTTCCGTATATTTAAATTTTACTCCTGAGACAAATTTCAGACCCCTTTAATAGATTTTATATGATGTAATTAATATTGACAAAAATTAAAGACATTTTTATAACAGGTAATTTTAGGAAATCATGTTAAATGACCCTAAACAGACTTATTACCCAATACAAAACTGTGTCTCATTTATACAATAAAAAAAAATGCTTGTTTAATCAAAACCAATAGATGGAGACCAAATTTAAATGTCAGGACCAAGTTTAAAGAGGTATCAAATTTTGATCATTTTATATATTTAAGGTATAAACTTATTGTATAAAAGAGAGCACTTGTTAGTTACTTTGTATGTATTAAACTTACATAGTCTTAGCTCTATAAACATTGCTTTAAAACTTAGACTCACAGCTTCACTTGTTTTTAGATGTTTATATATACATAAAAGTGCAAATATATGTCATGTCAAAACCAAGGTAGTAGTTGTTTATTTAACCAATCAAAACTGATTGTTGAAAACATTTTATGTTAATAAATACACTGTGATAATTAAAGGTCACTTTTTAGTAAAACAAAGCCTAATGATAAACAGAAGACATTATTTTGGTAAAATATGAAATCTTTGTTTTTAAATTTAGTTTTGTAAGTTTGACCAAGAGCATTTCAATATTTTCATAAAACCATATTGCTTTAGAACAGAAATTTAACCTTTTAATTACAGTAAAAAAGAATTATTTTTAGATGACCCATCACAATAGATACTATAATTATATGTTATATAACAGTATATTTATATTATATATACACATATATGTATATATATGTTTATACAAATATAAGTATATATACACAGATATATGTGTATATACATGCATATATACATACATGTATATACAAGGAAAGGTCTTAAATCTGGGTACCCAGAAAATAATGGATATTGCATCTATAAGACTGATTTTTGATATTATCTTGATTATCTCATAAGCTGAATGGAAATATGTTATTAACTATAACGACATCTCAACTCTTTGCAAGTAATTTAAATTAGCCTGCTCTTCAGCTATATGAACTACAAGTATTTGTGATAATGTCTTGAGTATTTATCCACAAGTCAACTTAAGTAAAACTTTTGATATGTAATGTATACTTAAAAGCTACCCAAAGTATACCTAACCTTTATTTTATCAATCTTTATGGCCTTAATTCCCATGTAAATCTCAAGCTTGTCAGTCTTCATCTGAAAATGTTTTAAATGAGTTTGGCTGCCCTGTAAACCTTATACAAATGGTTTTCCACAGTAGTCTCAGAAAGAAAGAGCCAAAAAAAAAAGAAGAAGAAGAAGAAGAAGAAGAAGAAGAAGAAGAAGAAGAAGAAGAAGAAGAAGAAGAAGAAGAAGAAGAAGAAGAAGAGGAAGAAGAAGAGGAAGAGGAAGAGGAAGAGGAAGAGGAAGAGGAAGAGGAAGAAGAAGAAGAAGAAGAAGAAGAAGAAGAAGAAGAAGAAGAAGAAGAAGAAGAAGAAGAAAGAAAGAAAGAAAGAAAGAAAGAAAGAAAGAAAGAAAGAAAGAAAGAAAGAAAGAAAAATTGTTGAGCTAAAAATAAATGTTTTTCTTAAACAAATCAGATGCAGGTGTGGGACTGGTTATTAACACACATTAAACAGACAGACGGACAAGCATGAACAAGACAAGTGTATTTAAATCAAAGTGCGCTCTCAGATGACGTATTGCCCAAGACCAACAACAACACTTTTATAATTTTTAGGTTTGTATCTATAAATAGACTAGTCAGAACTTTTTTACAGGTCATCAAATAGCTGAGATCTCTTGTAATAAGAATGTGAAGGAAGCAAATCTTTTCACAACTCTGAAAGCAAAACCTGTTTTTTGTTCTTGTTGTTTGTTTTGCTTTTTTTTTTTTTTTCTTTACCAAGAACATGTATTGGTTCATTGTGTACATAATGACCAGAAGGGCCTTGGGTTGATAATTTATCTTTTTAGACTAGCTAGCTATACAGGCTTCCCATTGTTTTGATAGCCACAGTTGTTTGATAGCAGCTGCTGGAAGCCAAAACTGCTCTCAAGGTAGTTTCACAATTTTTATTTTCAAGGGGGTCTTTATCTTTTTCCTGATTAATAGTTGACTATTTAAAATAATTGAAAGGCTTATTTTTCAAACCTTTTAGGCCTTTAAGGATACACAATTAATTTTTTTTTTAAATTTTAATCTCTTATCTGGTTGGTAGGATAGTAGGGATCATGTTTAGGGACTGCCTGGGCTTCAGTAAGAACCGGCTGTTCCCCTGACTGTTTACCTTTGCTCTTTTAAAATTAACAACATGCTAGTCATCTCCAAATGTAAGAGCAGCCTGGAATGTCACTTGTTTCTTACTAGAAGTCAGTGCTCGACCTAAAAGCAACATTACATCTTTCCAGTTCAGTTCATAGGTCTGAGTAGGTCCCCTAAAGATTTCTTTTTTTTTTTTTTTTTTTAATCAGGACCGTCTGAAAACTTTTCCAGCTCTTGTTTGATCTATTAGAGTTTGCTGAGAGGAAAGGACACATGGGCAGGTAGGGCCGAATTCTCTATCCACCTTCTGTTAGGGACATTGTCCTTGAGCAGCTTTAACAAAGTCAGATAGAGGTGGACGCAGCCTGCTACAGGCTTCACCTAAATTTGGCTTGAAAGCCTCATTCTTTGGGTATGGGGAATAAGGGAGGATATCTTCAGGCTCAGTAATGGTAGCTGCATTCGATTGTGCCTCTCTGACCATATTTTAGTATTTGTGCTGCTGAATCCAGCACGCTCTCTGACTGCAGTTTAATTTCCATCTAATTTAGCTATTCACAGGTAAAAAGCGAATTCTCAAGTAAAAGAGGATGAGCAAACCCATTTGTAGGTGAAAGGGAGTTACCCAGGTTTACTACGTTCTGTGAAAAGAAAAAACAAAAATAAACTGGACTTATGCCCTAAAGCTAGAGTTTTTCTTAAAAGAAGAGTTATTAAAATCTCGATTTCTTTTTCTCCTTTCTACCTAGTTTTTATTTCCTCGCTCATTTTCCTCTGTCCATTATTTACAACCAGGAATATATTCCCCTTTATCATTTATACTTACTAGATGACAAGTGCAATTAAAAAAAAATCAGTTTGCTAGCTATAGAAATTTCTACATTAATATTAATGTATAATATTTTTCAAATTATCATTATCTAACAAGTTTGATCTTTACATATTTTTGTTGTTCTGTCATTAGACAGGTTTTAGGAATGGCCCCCAAAAGAGGAAATGAGGACATAAGCCCTGCCACATACACTCAGGGAATAGTTTTCTCGCAAAAGTACTGTGGGACTAGCCAGTGAGAGCTGGAAGCAAGTTTACTAGACAAAATAAAACAAGTACACACTCAGAGTGGAAAGTAAACACTATGAGGTGACATGTGATATGGTGTAGGATAGGGGTTGGTTATGAATTCTTAGGGTTGGAAATCTGTGGAATTTGTAAATCTATAGAGTAAGAAGAAAATCAAGGGCTTGATTTACAGGTAAAAGGTAAAGAGGGCACATGGTGCAGGCTTGTATCTTTTAAGACTTAGGACTCTTTGGGATACATTTCCCAGAAGGGAGAAAGAAGCAACGAAACCTTAGGTAATTTTGTGTCTCGAAGGAAGCTTTCTTAAAAGTTTAATCTTAAAATCATGATATCTCCTTATCTCCTTTAAACATATCTTTATTTATCCTGTCTTACTTTTATTGTACCATATGAAGCAATTATACCTGGCCAGAAAATATGTTTTATTTTTTGGCAATGAAGAACAGGCCGTGTCCTGCTCTGATTTATTCTATGTTCTATAAAACTGGAATTTTCATGTTGTGGCTAGCTCTGAGTTCTCTATTTTCTAAGTAATAGTTTGACTTGAATTACTCCATTTTTAATATAAATGCCAATGCAGATTGTTTCTACACTTTATCTGTACAGGAAAACAACTACCAACTGTGCTGCAGACACTGATAAATCATTTATTGGTGCTCCTTATTAATAAATTAAATTTCTCATATAAGAGAAACTATACAACATTGAAGTTTGTGTGTCTGATTAATTTCTCTTAAAATTATGTTAACAAAGTGCATGCATTTTTATTGCTCATAACTCACATTACTATTTCCATAATGTATTTTCTTTCCCCAAAATTCCGTCAAATGTATTTATTCACTTTATTTAACCAGTTGAAAGTGCAATAAACAAGAATGTTTTATCATTATATTTTTGTAAAGTCTTCAATAAAATAATAGTAATCTTCAATCACTGCAAACAGATCTAGGCTAGATGCAGAATAATTTATGTATACAGTCATTTCTAAATCAAAGTAACTTTCTAAGCACCTGATCGAAATTACCCTGACCCTTTTTAATACCAAATGACATTAGAAATTAGAGTTAATTCACACTAAAACACTCTAATTCAACACAATGAATTCACTTCTTGGTTGGTGTAAAGTCAGTAAGATCCATCAGGAGATAAAGACAAAAATAAGTCTCTTTACTTGAAGCAAATAATACAATGATTGGGATAATTCCAAGAAAGCATGTCCCTAAAAAAATGAACAGATTTTATTGGGAAAACTCTTTTTTTTGAAAGACTTATCTTCCTATAGAGGTGGGCACATTTTTGAGTATCTTTGGTTCAAGGTTATGTTCTTCAGAATACATGGTCAGCTGGCTCCAAGTCAGAAACACCATGGTGGAAGGGTGGAGTGGAGAAAATCTGCACAATTCTTAGGAGCCAAGGAGGAGATTCAATGCAAGTAGTTGGAAAGAGTCAGAAAGAGAGAAAGAGTAAAGGACTGGGGACAGGATTTATACCTCCAGGACATACACTCATTGATCTAGTTCCTCCAACCAGGCTCCACCTCTTAACAGCCCATTCAAGGAACGAATTCAGAAATCTGTGGACAAGGGTAGTGACCTCGGGATCCAATCTTGTCTCTACATCCTAGCTCGGAACATTGTTACATTTCAGACAAGCCCCCATACACGAGTCTTTGGAGAATAATTCATATCTAAAACATAACAACTCTACAGATTTAAACATTCCGAGGACATTTAAGTCTAGACCAGAAGCAGAATGGAGAATGCAAGACAATTTTTCAGGTAGCTTTGGAGAATTTTCAAAACAACTGTAGAAGGTACTGGAAACAAAATGCCCTGAGATGAGGAAGCTCTTGAAACAAGCAAAGCCTTCTATCTGCCCCTCGAAGGGAATGTGGCCCTTGAGAAAAGAAACTCCTGGGTAGACTGATCTTTGTTCTTCTCTCTCCTAGAGGCAAGATGCCCTTCAATGTGTTGTTCCTGAGGTGTACAACCCAATGTTTTTTGACCAAACTCTTACAGTGTGACTATGTAGTCAACAGCAGCTCCCGAATTAACAAAGTAATATTCTGGGCTTACAATATAGTATAACCATACAGTGTTTTGTTGGATAATCTCTCGAGTATTTTGTAATTTGGATGGTAGGAGAAAGTGGACTACGTCCACTCTTGTTCCCTGAATTCTTAGCTCTTGCATTGCACATCCTCAGGTGGTTGTGATGTTTTCTGCCATTGTCAGCCAAAATCTCAGTGTGTGTAATGCACTCAAGGGTAGGAGCCATGGACACTGGCCATTGTAATGGCCCCGAAGCCCACCTGTGTGTTGACAACCTCTTCAAGCAAACGAGCATCATGGGCCATAGTTTGGGTCCTGATACCTCCCAAATTCATGAGTTTAATTTTCCCCTAAAGGGATCAGAAAATACTGTCTCAAGGATTCCATTATTCAACAGCCACAGAAAAATTGGAATTGTCTTCTTTGTATTTTAACAAGAGTATAGGGCCATTGGCTCCCAGTTGGAAACCCAGAGACCTTGGTCTAATTCTGAGGGAAAAAATTGGATCTGCAATGCCCCTTTATCAAATAAACACACTCACCACATCACAGCAGAACCCTCTGTGCTGCCTCTCTACCTGCCCTTGAGATAATCCTTTGGGTTCTAGGCAGGATGACGTCGCTTACATTGGTGTCTCAGCGACAGTTTAAGGGTATCTTTCGAGTTTTCCCTCAGCTGTGTCTGGACCCCTCTGTGTGCCCTTTCCCCAGGACTCTTGGCCTTGGTAAGGAGCACTCATCTAAGAGCCAACCAAGGAGTCTTGCAGCATATCCACCCGTTTCCGCTTTCCTTTCTCTCTGCCTCAAACAGCGAAGCCAGCTCACACCTACTGGCAATGCAGGAGGTACTGCTGCCACAGCTGTCACCCTTCGTTCCCCGGGAACTATGCAATAGGGTGCCCAGCGCATATACCTTGAGGCTGATACCGCTGAGCTCGACAGATGTGTGTGGGGGCTAAGAGCATGTTAGTATCGCATCCCCTGCTTCACGGCGAACCCTGGTTCTGTCCGGCTGGATCTGTCTCACTGCACCAATTTTGTGGGAGAGGTTCTGCATGCACCGGTCACAAAGCTGTCTGAGTCCACTGAGGCACAAAACACACACAAGTTAGGCCAATAGGCACTCAGGGACCACAGAAACATGAACAAATCCTGAGTGAATTCTTCAAGGTTCAGGAAGTCTCCCCCAGGCCGATAGCCTCTCAGCTATGTATGTACCACTTGCACCGAGCTGGAGACTGGACACTTGTAACAGACTGTCTCTGGGTGAGTGTCAAAGTCGCTTGGGCAGCAAACTGTAAAAAAACAAACAAACAGAAAAACCCCCAAATACCATCAAACAACAATGTTAAAACCCAGGGCTCTCAATAATAAAAAAAAAGATGCCCAAGATCTGACAGGCCCCATGGATATGACATGTGCACCCCCCCGGGGGTTCCTTTATCTCCCTTCGTCAAGGTGAACAACAGCCACTTGGGCCACTGGGCCTGCTGAAACAGCAAACTTTAGAAATGATTTAACAAGCTTTCATCCAGAGTTTCCGGAGTCCTCAATCCCCATCCTTACTGACTGGTATCTGTGACAAAAGAAAACTGCCATTGTAGTGCACTGGCACTGGGAAGCGTTTATTTTTGGTCACATAAATGGCCTCGGGCACTTGTCAGATGCAGGCCTTTTGAGTAGCACCTATTCGCTGGCTATGGAGGAGACTAAGCGTCTCATGGCTAAAGCCCTCTATGTGGCGTTCCAACTTGAAACTGCAGTCTTTTGGGCACACTCAAATCCCACCAGTACAATGCGACGGGCTCAACAGAGAGCAGTTAGCAAATGGAGTTGCTAATTTTAAGATTGGGCCCAGTCAGGACTCCAAGGGTCAGTAGTTTCTCTGCACTACTGACCAGCTTTTCACAAGGGACTGAATAAGCAACTCTGGAACTCTGCTGTGGTTCCCTGAGCCCCAAGACTCAGAGACACGCCTACTGCTGATGGAGTGTGATTTACTGATAACTCTGCGAAACAGGAAGCACACACGGTCCAATGGCCAGTGCACGGCTTCTGACTGCGATTACACACGGATATCCTGCCCAACTGGCTGAACAGCATGAAGTAGCGATGGCCCTGTAGGCCACTCCTATTGCTGTATCTTGCTACATTGCCACCGACTCATGGGTCTTGGCAACAGCCTATGAGTCAGGAGAATACATAGCACTTGAGTAACTGGAATATTAGAGGATCTGCTATGTAGAGACAAGGAATATGGCATTGGTGCCCGGAAAGACAAGTATGTATCACCCATGTAGGTGCTGGCAACACCATAGCTACCTTTGAGAACAACGTAAGTGATTTTTGGATACCCTGTGAAAGTTCACACTAACCAAAGTACATCCTTCCCAGCACAGACAGCAGAAAACGGGTACACCCTCATGGAAAACAGTGGACTTTCCTCACACTCTGTCATCCACACGTCTATGGAGACTTTGAATGACGGAACATTTTATAAAGCAATAAGGAAAAGGGCACTGACATGCTCTACCTGAAGGGCAGTAGACCCTCCAAGGCCCAGTCAAGGAGCATGGACCATCAGACCTGCGCCCCAACACAAGGGGAACCCGGCCCTGCAGCACGTGTGGAGAAGCTCCGGGTGCGGTGGGGGTGCGAGGCAAGACTCACAAACCAGAAGCTGTACTTCTGTCCTTGCTTCCTGCTGTAAATAATAAACCTGCCTCATGCTACTTGTTGCATGAATGTGCTCTGCTTTACTGGACTCGGACAAGTTGGTAATCGGTGCAGGCCAACTTGCTTCACAGTAAAACTTATTACCTTACCTCAAATATAAAACAAATCTTTCGGTGGATTTTCCTCATTCATAGAAGCTGGCTTTGGTAACATGCCAAAATTAACAATGGCAACAACATCAAAACCAAAACAGAGATGAAATGCAACTATATTTAGATACAGATTTATAAATGTATAGACACAATTTTCAGAGTCTCCAAATCTCTAACAGAGAGAACTCTATTGCATCGTAGAAATTTTCTAAGTGCATGACAGTATTCACAGAAATACTTAAAATACTATCTTGTTAAATAACTTGGAATAGTTCCTGAGACTTCAGCTTTATTTCCTTGTTTTCTAAAATTTTCTACTGTGCTCATTACTTTCCTCTGAATATTTGCAATGCTTTCAGTGAGCATCTATGAATACTCAGTGCATTTTAAAGCATATTTTGTACGTTTTTTTCTCATAGCTTTCATTTATGGTACAACTGTAGAACAGAGAATCCTGCTTCTCTTTATGACAGCAGCTAACAAAAACATGTGCTCAAATTTTTGAATTAAACTGATTATTGCTACTATGCCACAGTTTGCGCTTATATTAGATTTCAACCAAATTCAATTACACAGTGTGCTCCTTGGTGCCGTACGATGAATGGCAGGACAAAGATGAATGAACACAGCTTCCACGACCGATTGATCCCAACACACTGGCCAGTTGATTAAAGTGTCTAGGTGCAAAATGAAGAACAGCATTCGTCTGTAACTACTGGTCAATGTTTAAATTAACTGCACATTTCATGAAATACATGCACTGAACTGAATGTTTCTGATATTTTAAGAACACTAAACAAACAATACACACAAGGAACTGGTTTTTCTTAATTATTTCAAAAGAATATCTTGTCCCTTGTATTCATTTCTGACCTTTATAATGTTCATTCCTTAAAAAATAGTAAAGTGTATATTAAGTTGATGAGCACATAATCAAAGAATAAATGATGATGTTTATGAGTTGGAAATTTTTTTGTTTATAAAAGTTACCGATTATTCATGGCTAGAGCTGACAGTTAAAATGTTAAGAAGTATTATGTGAAATATTTGTGTGAATTATCACTGAAAGTATTCATTATTATTTTATAGAATTATTGCTTTATAGAATTCTTACATCAGTTACAGCAGAGTTAAAGTAAATAGAAAATTTCAATATTACAGGTATGCATTGGAATGATTTCCCAATTTAGATTTCCATGAAAATGTATTGGGAAGTGAAATCATATAATAATGCTCTAAGCGAACCGTAAGAGCATGTGTTAGAAATGCCATCCACATACACCACAGGAGAAGAAGATCAATGATGGAGAAATCGGGACCTGGAATTGCAGCTCCGCCTGACCAGGTCCTTCCAGCCAGGAGCCAGGTCCTTCCATCATACCCACGTGAGTTTATCTTTCTCTTGGTGCTATCAGCATAATCTCTGGGCTTTATGTTCACAGCTTGATTAGGAACAAAACAGAAATGCCCAAATTGTTACTCGAAGTCTTTTCATTACTTTGAAAGACTGCTCTCCCTGGGTTCCTCATCTAGTCTCATCTAGTCCCAAGTATTCCATTAATAGGCAGAGGACATAAACAATGGATTTGGATATGCCTAGAAAGGATTAGTTATGAGTGTTTTCCATGTGTGACTTGTCTGTGAGGGGGGTGTTCTTTCTTTGTTTCTTTCTTTTTTCATTTTTCTTGGTTTGTTTTTCTGCTTTCAAATTTGCCATATTCAACTGAATATTTTTGTACAAAGAGATAATCATGGCTTTTGCATAATCAATTCACTGACTCCAGGGCTTTAAAAATAGGTGAGAATATACAAATGAAATAGGCTTTTTAGTCTATATGGATGAAGTACAACTGACAATATCTAAATTATTCATACAATTTATCATACAATAAAATGATATATCATATATCAGATGTACTCATTCTTGCAAGGATACATATACCGAAACAGCACACTGTGCCCTCTAAATGTATATAATTCTGATTTGTTAATTAAAAACGTTAAAACTTTATTTACCAACTGCTCTGAGAGTACTACTTTATCATCGGCTTATATGTGTTACAAGAAATATGTATTTTCAACCTGCTTCACCTTCCAAAGTTTTTAAGATAGTAGAAAACAAAAAAGCAAAAAAATGTGTTGCTGTAAATATTGTAAATACTATTAATAGAACATAAAGTAAAGTTAAATGTTGCAACGTAAGAAAGCAAACTGATAGGTCATTCAAGTAAGAACTCGTAAGGAAATGACCCTTAGGGACAAATGGTGAAGCCCTGACCTTGCCACAAGGTCAACAACACTAGCGAAAGTAAGGTTGAGTTTGTATTGCAAAAAGAATTGGGCAACTCTGAGAAAAAAGTTAGATCCAGGCATTCAGGAACTGAGTGGAAAATGCAAGCTATCTATTCAAAAGAATCTTATTACTGTCTATTTTATTATCAATGCTTCCCTTTCAGTGATCCTACTTTGAAATTGCTTTTATTGGTATAGTTTGGAAAACATTTCCAAGAAAATGAAACAAAGATAGTATACATATTATTTCCTGATTTAAGATTAATGCTTTCAAAAAGCAGGTAAAAAAGAATGTTCTTTTGTAGTTTGTTCTTTGTTTAGATAGCCATTATCTCAGGAACTGTAAGATGTAATATATTTCATTGTATGAGTTAACACATGAAAACACATTCCTTTAAGAAAATAACAAAGTTACAAGTCTTTTGTCAATAATAAATAGTGTACGATTTTTCAAATTTTAGGGTTCACACTGCTGAATCTCTCAGTATATGGCAATATGTTTTATTCTACTGATTTTCCTAGTGCAGTCTACAAAAGAGTTCTGTAAAGAAAGAAAGAAATTGAAAATAAGTGATTTCTATGCTTTGTGTATGATCATTTTCTAAAACAGTGTAGGCAACTTGCTCAGGAAGATTTGGCTTGAAAATAATTACAGTTTAATTTTGAACTCAAATTGGTGCAACTTCAGACCCTGTAGCAATTTCATTACTATGTTTTTGTTACTTTATATGTATTCATGTTATTAAACTTAGTAACATTTCCCAAATTGAATCAAATTTTGATTAAATAAATGTGTTGATTACAGACAAATTTAAATGTTAATTTCTCATGAGTTACATCATACAATGCAATGGCCTTGATAGAAAAAAAAAGTGCTTTGGTATGGAAATCTCATTTCCTTTCCATTGCTTCTGTTGCAGAAGTGACTACAATATAACTTATGGGCTTTGCAACAAGCAAGCTTATAATTTATCCATATCTCTATTAGTTGAAGCAGGGCTCTCAAAGACCTCTGCTTAAGGCTACTCTGCATTATAATCAGATGGAACTTTGGTAAAATTGACATTCTAGCTTCTTATTCCACAATTTATGTGACACATGACCATATCTAATTTATAGATAAGATATTATAATAGAAAAGGCGACTTCACAAGTAACAATTCAGCCCTTGGCTTTCCCTGTATGAATAGTGTGCACTGGAATTCTAATATCAGAAATATTTGCTACATATGAATCTAATCCCCTCTTTTCTCTTGACTTAGTGAAGTTTTCAATCATTTTCATAGGGTATGTGCCAAGCTTATTATATCTTACTTTTTAAGAATGCCTCCAAGGAAGAGAAAATGCTAATATACTCATTATTAATCTACTAATAATGAATATTGATTCTAGACAAGGGCTTGATTCCACAATAAAGCCTGTCTTATACTAAAGTATAGCACCTTAACTGATAGGGGCTTTTGAATAGTGGATTCAAGGTAGTAGAGTTACAGTATGCTACACATAATTAAGGAAAATACCTATTGACTTTATCTTTCCCTTCTACTATTGATTTTTGGTTTTGCTTTAACTTACTTTCATTCCTGTCTGCCTGGACATCCGCTCATTCCTTGCTACTTTCTTTTTTTCTTCTTTGTTTTCTGTCTGTAATTTTTTTCATCCTCCATCCTTTCATTTTTGTACATTAATGTTAAATAAAAAATTGTATTCATAAGTGAATTTTTTCTTGATCATTTTCAGATTATATTTTCTGAGTAATTTTACTTGAATACATTGACTTTTTGTTTTGATTATAATAAATAATATACATTGTGCTTTTTAATTCCCAATTTTATTGATATTTTCATAAACATTTTGAAATTTTGGAATTTGTACGGCTCTTGAACCAAGAACATATTTGTCATTATTAAAAAAAGAAAGATATTTTTACATTACTTGTAAATAATATTTTTATGCTACAGTTTAAATTTGCATGTTTATAATCTAATGGAGAAAATAAATTTATTCTTATTTTATCATTAAATCAAGTTTTTCAGTTAGCATTGTAACTGAAGATAATCCTTCTTTAATGTTACTATTGATAAATTTTTCTTGAATTAAAGCTATGATAACAGGATGCACAGATATTTCAGAGCCTTTTCAGAGAGCCAGAAAGAGTAACTAGATGGTACTCCACTCTCTTTTGTGCCTTCAAAAATAATATAATTTAGTAAGGAAAAGCTTCTATCCATTGGGTTAATCTCTCTGGAAAGTTAGGCAAACAAAAAGATATGTAAAAATGAAACTTTCAGGAATTTCTGCACTGAAAGATGTTATTTTGACTCTATATTTTTATCATGCTCTAGAAAATCAATACTGATGCCTAAATTTTGTTTTTATTTTTTTCTAAAACCTCTGCTTTTAAAGGATCACATATTGAAATAGTAAAGTCAATTTTTTTTTTTAAATAAACTTTCCTTACTAAGATACAAAATGTAAAACTGATAACCAAGAGCTGGAGTATACATTAATACATTAATAAATAAATAATAAAAAACTGAGAACATTTTCAATGGATAAGACAACGGAGGACAAAATTCAATGGATAAGAAAAGCAAATTATTTTCAAATACTAAGAAAGGATTTCTGAAATGCTGTTTTTCAAAAACATGTTCCCTAGGAGCACTTAAGTATTTTCTACCATGGACATTTCTGTAATTTTTGTTTAGTCAGTGGGGCATCTTCTCGGAAAGAAAAAAACAAACTATTTTTACTAAACATGTAATGCGAAAAAAAGAAAAAATAAACATGTAATGCGAACTAGTTAGAAGAAAAAATATTGATGTAAAATAATATACCTGTTTAACTTCTAATAAGAGAGCATATAAAATATGTATTGCTTAATGTGATGATTAAAGTTAATTGTGAAGTTGGTTGGCTTGGGAGACACCTCAGGGAACAGCAAGGCACAAATGTGGGTGTTTCTGTGTGTCTCATGGAGGCGAGAGCTTGGCTTCTGTGTCCCGTCTCTGGCCCTTTTCTCTCTGGAGCCGTTCCCTGCCCTGCTTCCCAGTTACCCTGAATGAAAGTATTCCATCATCATGTTTCTGCCTCAGGGTCAGCTGACCATGGACTGAAAACACAGACACTCTGAGAAAAACAAAGGCTTCCTCCTTTAAGGTGAGTATGTCAGGTGTTCTCAGTGATGAAAATCTGACTAATACAATTAATCCATCATGACCATTATGCAAATGCAGAGAACTTCAATCATTTTCATTGTAAAAAGTATAATTTACCATAAAACTTTTGGATGTTTAATGATATAGTCAAAGATGTTAAATACTGACAATATTATTTTGATTTGTGGGCTACATTTACACAAGAAGAAATACTGAATTTCACATAGCTTTATTAAAAGTAAGCATTCTTTTTTTTTTTTTTTTTCTATACAAGATCATGGAAAGAATGTTCTCTATCGACTTTTTGACTCTTGTTCCTGGATCCTTTAAGAATCAGTGACTGTATTGAGTGTATGATTTTTTTAGTATGATAGATGTCTGTGCTATTTTGATGAATGAAGTACAATGCCTGCTCTGGTGAAATTCTGAATTAGTACATATAATTTAGATTAGAAGAAGATAGCTCTGAGCCAGTGTGATAAATATAATAGAGGGTTGTGATAAGTACCTTAGGAAGGCACATAAAGGATGTTAATTTTGCAAAAGGACATACTGGAGGAAACACAAAATATAATGGCATGCATGGTAACTTCAAAAGTTTGTAGAACCTAGAATAGAAAGAGTTTTAAAAGATACAAATTCCAGACCAGATGATAGCAAAAGTGTGAAGATTCAAGGCATGCCAATGAATTCCATATTATACATTTCATTGTTATTATTTCTCCTGGTTATATTTCTGTACAGTGTTTTTCCTACTCCCATATATCTAAATATTCTGAATTTATAATTTATGAGTTAGGCAAGTTAGATATTAACAACAATAATAAATTATAAATTGTAACAATTAAGACAAAATACTGCAATAAAAACTACATGACTCTACTTAATGGCTTTCTTTTAAGACTTCTGTACTCTCGGTTGTAGCTCTCTGGTTTGGCTAGAGGGAAATCAGTGTGCAAGATGGAGCCCATCTCACGGGGTCTGCATTTCCCTGGGATGCTCCATCATAGTGCAATGCTTCCTGCAACCAGAAAGAATACTGTCTTTTGTACAATCTATAGACCTCTTCTGATCTTCAAGTGAGAGAAAAAAATAACAGTACATGATGCTTGTTTGGTTTTATTTAGGGGGATTCTATTATTAATACTGATCTCTTAAGGATCATTTTAGAAACTGTCTTTTTAATCACCATAAAAATGAATTACACTTCCTGATATTATTGTCTAGATTGTACAAAAGACAGTATTTTTTCTGGTTCCTGAAAGCAATGCACTATGATGCAGCATCTCAGGGAAATGCAGACCTCGTGAGATGGGCTCCATTTTGCACACTGATTTCCCTCTAGCCAAACCAGAGAGCTACAACCGAGAGTACAGAAGTCTTAAAAGAAAGCCATTAATTAGAGTCATATAATTTTTATTGCAGTATTTTGTCTTAATTGTTACAATTTATAATTTATTATTGCTGTTAATATCTAACTTGCCTAACTCGTAAATTATAAATTTAGAATATTTAGATATATATGAATAGGAAAAACACTGTTTATAGTTTGTTTCTAGCCATCATTTCAGGCATCAAGTAGGTGTCTTGAAATCCCACAAATCAGAGGGGGACCACCAAATCTGGTAATTGCCCTAATCTGTAAAAACTTGACTCTTAACTTTTTATTACTGTTTTATTAAACTATATGTAATATTTCTCATTTACTTAAAAATTTTTCTTTCTCAGACAATCTAAAAGGTTTTATTGAATGGATATGAAATAGAGACTCAATGGTCATTTTCTTGGAGTTTAGCTTACTGTAACATTAATTTGATCAAATGTACATTGGTACATTTATCAAAAAGATAAAATAATACTTTATACATACCAAACAACATGAAACAATTTATGCTTGAATTACCTAAACCAAACCAATTACATAAACCAAAACACTACGGAGAAACAGTGAAATCTAAAATTGCAATTAATTCTGTTAACACTATTCTCTCAGTAAGTATTAGAAATATAAATAAATATATAAATAATAAAATATCAAAGACTTGGACAAGACTTTTAAACAGTTTTACCTTCTTGATATTTATAAAACAGTGTACACCCCATGAAATAATAATTGTACACACATTTTTCCAAAAACCCATGAAATATGGAACAATATAGACCCATGATGGAGAAACTTTTAGAGCTTTCAATGATAACAAACAGCCTGCTGCCACAGGCATGCCATAGGTTCACCACCACTGATATATTTTAGGTTATATTCTGGGCTGTTAAACAAATCTCAAAATATTGAAAAGAAAAAGTAATGTTAAGTATGCTTTTACAACAAAAATGTTAGAAATCAATAATGAAATTCTATATAGAAATTCTTCCTACGAGTTAGATATGTTATAAACATATAACCTATAATAATAAATCAAAAATGTACAATTAAATTCTCTTGAGCTAATGAAAATAAAAGCAGCAGTGCTACTTATGGCAAGCAATACAGCAATCCTCAGAAGGAACACAATAACATTAGCTCTTTATATTGGGAAAGAAGAAAGTTCTCACATTAATAATCTCAATTTTTACTTCCAAAAGATGGAAAAACAATAAACCCAAAATAAAGAGGAAAAATATGAGAAAGTAAAATAGTAATTTCAAGAGGTCAATAAAATTGATAAATCTTCATAATGTTAATAAGGTTTTCATAGCTGTAATGAAATACTTGAGAAAAACAATTTAAGGTAAAAAAGATCTATTTTGTTTCATGCTGGTAGCAATTTTAGATGATGGTAAGAGGTTTCTCTTGCTGCAGGTCTGCAGTGATACAGAAGATCACAATGGACGGGAATGGCGGAGAAAATCTGCTCACTGCATGGAGACCCAGAAGTAGAGAAAAGGAAAAAAAGGAAAGAGCCTGAGGAGAAGGGGCCGAGGACCAGATGTGCACCCTGACGTCACATCCCTGAGACCCACTCCTTTCTACTTCAGGTCTGACCTCTTGTTTCCATCCCTCCAAAGAGCACAATCAAATATTGATTGGATCAATGCATAAATCCACTTGCAAAATTAAAACCATGATACGATCATCTTTCGAAATGCTCACTTCTGATATTTTCTGGGACATTTGAGATCTATTGCATGACCTTGATCAATCAAAACTTATTTTCAACAAGAGAAGGCACAAATAGCAACAGGAGTAATAGAGAGAGGAAAACACAGTACTAGAAAGTCTCATGATATTAAAAGTATAAAAAAGTAAACAGTATAGACACCTTTGTGCCAATACCTTTACCACCTTAAAATGTACATAATTTTTTTTTTTTTTTTTTTTTTGGTGCTGGGGATCAAACTTGGGCCCTTGTGCATGCAAGGCAAGCACTTTAACCACTGAGCTAAATCCCCAGCCCAAAATGTACATAATTGTTGAAATATAAAACTGATACAGAGTTAAGAGGCCAAGAAAAGAAAAACTCTAAAATCAATTCAGTTAATCCTGCAAAGAAAGGTATTTGATGACTTTCAATCCCTTTCATAAAGAAAAGACTACACAAAACTAACCAAAAAAACACTAAAAAAACTGATAAAATTCTAAATATAAGAGAATTTCCCCAAACATTGAGTCTAAACAGTGCATAAGAGAGAAAAATGTTAATAAGATAGAAATAAGGAAATTGCATTTGCAAATAAAATAATGATCTATGTTGGCAATCTTTACAATTTCATAAAAATGGTAGTAGAGCTAAGAAGCAATCTTAACAATCTTTCGCAATATACTATCAATATTCAGTATAAACATTTATTTTTTATACCAGTCTACTAGCAAAGAACTTAGAAATTGTGAAAATATGTAATTTACAGTTATATGTAAAACCATAAAATCTGTTATAGTTTACATCTAAATTGGCCCCAAAGTCCAGTACTAAAGGGCTTGATTGTCAGCTGATGGGCTTTTAGGGAAGTGATTGGATTGTGTAAGCTCCAATTTCATCTGTGGTTTAATACATTGACAAGACCATAAGTAGATGCCATTATTGGGAGGAGAAAAATCAAAAGATGGGACCTACTTTAAAGGCGAGGAGAGAAAGAGGCAGCCTGGGAGAGGTACAGCTGATCCCTGGCCCCTTCCTCTCTGGCTTTTTCCCTTTCTCTCTACTTCCTGACTGCCATTAAGCTAGCATGATTCCTCTGCCATGCCTGCCCACTGTGATGTGGAAGACACATTGCCAACAATGACAGGATAAAAGTGTTCCAAAGGAGGGGGAGTATTTTGAGTTGGATCAATGATGACATGTCTTTTATAGTGATATATTGCTTAGTTTAAACTTTTACTGCATATACCTTCGTATATAAACTATTGTACAACTCAAGACATAAAATCCAGTAATAAATGGACAAATAAGTGGAACATGCCTTGTGCTCATGTGCTTGGAGAAAGCTTTTGGGGTGTGACTGGACCATGGAAGGTGCCGTACTCATCAGTGAGCTCATCCACTGACAATTTAAGCAGCTGAGTGTGCTGTTGGGAGGTGGGGCCTTGGCTGAACAGGTAGGTCACGGGGTAGGGGGGCATGACTTGGGAGAGCATATCTTCTATCCCAGCTCCTTCCTTCGCTCTGCTTCCTGGCTACCATGACGTGACCAGCCCTTCTTTACCCAGGACCTTTCACTATGAATTTTCTGTTTTGGAGCTAGCCTAGCAGGAACTCCAAAAAGGCATGTGCCAAATAAACCTGTCCTCTAAATTACAGGTGTGTCAACAATGAGAAAATGACCAAGGCAGATTTTGGCACTAGAGAAATGAGATGCTTTCTGTGACTCGCCTGGCCATGTGATTCAGGAGGTTTGGAAATGATTCACAGGCAGAGACTGGAAAGCTTTGGGAATGCTAAAAATGCTGTATAGCCAACTTAGTGAGAGATCCTTGTTAGAGGTCAGAAGACCGGAATGTAGATAGAAAAGCAGGTTCAGGAGGTTTCAGCTGGGAACAAGGACTCTGTTGGCAGGAGAACTCAAGAACATGTGTGTTATGCTCTGGTAGAATATCTATCTTCATTTTGCTTATGTCCTGAGACTTTGTGGAAGACTGAGAGTAAAGGTAGGAAACAAATTAATCTGGCATAGAAAATTTCAAGACAGCCCAACATTTAGACTGTAGCCTTAGCAATGTTGACTGCTTTTAGCCATATTTACCATGAAAATCAGGATAAAAAAGGAGAGCTGATTAATGTGAAAAATTTTGCTGGCTGCCAGAAATGAAGGACCTGTAAAGTTGGGGTCTATGGAGAGTTGGAGCTATAGGGAGTGTGGTTGCTAAAGAGACTGGCATTAAGAAGAATCTAAATGCTTTACATTAGAACATCAGGAAAACAATCTGGGACTATGCGAGGAATCTGCATGACCTACCTCGCCCTTTGTGGGCTTGAGAGTTTAAAAGGGCAGAGAGAAACTCTTTTGAAAACCTTTGTTTTGAAAAGAGAACTCTGAAATCTTCAGGCTTTGTGTATAAGGAAGACTCTTCTTGCAGTCTCTTCTTGAGGGTTGACAAGTCCACTGAATCTTTAATTATTTCATAATAATCAGGCACAGCTAGAGGAAGAGGGTCTTGGAAAGCCAGGCTCATTACAAGGCAGTAAAGAAACAAATGGAGGCGTTCACACGTCCTTCCATCTATTGGTGCTAATTTAAGAAGACCTTCAGTGTTCTTTTTTCCGAATTGCAACCGTGTGCATCACAATCATATTCCACTTCCGGTTTAGATAAATCTCGACAGAAAATGCAAATCCACTTTCCACTTAGAAAATGTGCCAATGTGAGCACACAACAAGACAGATGGAAAACTTTCAGCACAGCAGTTTCCCTCAGTTCCGACCAACCGCGCACCAGTCCTCACTAGGGTCGTCTTCCTCCTTCTTTGTCCCTCCAGCTTGAGGGGTGACTTCCGGCCCCCGAGCCACCTGGACTTCCGGCTGGAGGGTTCTCGAGCACAGTCCAGGCTGGTCGCATGAGCTTTTGGGAGCCTCAGACCTCACAGCAGTCTCCTCAGAAGCAGAGCTCTGGCTGCTATTTAAGAGCAGGGAAGTAAGCATGCTTCTGGGATAGTTGATATTTTGAGGCCGAGATTCCCCATTTGATTCTTGTTTCCTCGTAACAGGTCCTGCAAGACCCGGGATGGAGCTGAAGAGTTCGGTGACTGCCCTTTCTGTTGGAGGGCGGCCTTGGCTGGCCACGATCTGTGCTGGTGTCGTTCCTTCCAATATTTTCCAGCATAATAGTGCTTGCACCATCAATATTGAGAAGAGAAGGAAGGTTGTAAAAGCCTCCCACTGGTGCGCTCTGACGGATCATAGACGCCGCGAAGGCCTTTCCATGTACCTGGCAGCACTTGTGATGGTGGGGCTGGAAGGAGTGGAGGACGAGCTGCTGGAGGCTGAGGCGGCAGCTTAACCGCTTCTGTCTGCCACTGTTTGATGGCTTGGTGAGCCAAGAAAGCCGTCTGCAGGGGGTTGGACTTTATTGCTTGCCGCGGTGCACTCTGTTTTGGTGGCTATCTCAGCTGTTGAGGATGAGAATGAGGAGGAAGAACTGGTCCACTGGGCTCAGGGCTGTGATTCTGAAAGTTTGTCAAACGTGGAGGGGGTTAGTGTTGCTGCGTATGCTGGAGTTGTACTTCAAGTAGGTCGATATGGGTTGGAAACTTTTTACCTGGTGGCTGTAAATTCTGTTCCATGACGAGATTCCGTTTAGGCATTTTTGCCTGACTCTCTTTATCCTTGATTACTAAAGAACCTAAATTGATAATATTTGGGGTCCAGAAACTAGGATCACAGTGAAACTGGATGATGTTGTTGGTCACCGGGGAAACATCGCACCTTGGACGAAGGAGGTGCCTAATCGGTATGTAATCAGTCGCTTGCTATACAGTAATGCTATACTGCTGCCACTGGAAACTACCCATTTAGAAAAATGCATGAGGCATTCCAGCCCTTTAGAAAGCCCAGCCACTTCCTGTTGCTGTTGGTAAGTTTCTCACGATGGTGCTTTGCAAGGCTCTGCAGTTGGTGCAGCACAGCTTTTCCTTTTGTATTTATTTCTACCATCAACATAAAGATGGCAACTTTAATATCCTGTTCCACTTGCTTTTGATATTGGTTTTCTTCAATTATTCTATTCTGGATCTGATTTCCTGTATATTTTATGTATTTTGTTTTTTCCATCAGTTTGGTGATCAGTGTATCTATGATAACTTTTTGATTCTGAAAAGCTTCTTCTATAAATTGATATCTGTGCTCTTTGTGTTGTAGCAGATGACAGTTCCGACAAGTCAGCTTGTCACACATCTCACAATAAAGCTTCAACTGCTTCTTTTTATGAAACGGACAAAACACTGGTCGCAGCAACTGCCTCTGGAGACACATCCTCTTTCCTTATACACAAAGTCTGAAGATCTCGTAGTTGATTTCAGATTGATCTTTCAGAACTGTGCTGAATTCAATGAGCCTGATTCAGAAGTAGCCAAGGCTGGTAAAATCTTTGAAAGCTATTTTGAAGAACTTCTAAAGAAACTTTATCCAGAAAAAAAGGTCTCCTAAAGTAGAATTTAGGAATGAATCAGAAGCCAATAAATTTAGTGATAATTCAGATGATGACTTTGTACAGACCCGAAGAAGCACCTCAAGAGCATTGAAGACTGCCAGTTGCTTAGACAAAGCAGCACCCTGGTGTATGTCTGTTGGAGATTGTTTGTTTGCAGATCATTTAACGTGATAAAGAAGAGTTGATGTGAAAAAAAAAAAAAAAAAAAAAAAGAAAGAAAGAAAGAAAGGAAGGAAGAAAAAAGAAAAGAGAGCTCCAGAGTGCTCAGTTGAGGGGATTGGTTTTGGGGATTAATTTCACAGTTCTCAGTCATCTAGACATTCAGAGGCTACTGTAGCCATTATCTAAGGGGTCCTGACTACTGCTCATGCTTGCAGCAGAAATTGGCATCATCCATGTGGTGCAGGCTTTCCAGGCCTGCAGAATACAGGGTTCTAGTGTCAGAGAGGCTTCCCCCCAGATTTGTGAGGGAGACCTGGGAGTCCAGGCAGTATGTCTCTGAAAGGGCTGTGCATGAACCTGTGAGAGGGCAGCCAAAAGTGCAGCAAAAACCAGAAGACATTGGAGAAGCCAGGAATGTGGCTTGTCTGATGAGAAAAGTCATGGGAAGTAAGGAAAGTTATCCCAAAAGAGGTCATGAGGGCTGCAAGTTACAAATGCCATAGGGGAGCAGCTGCCCCCCACAACCTGCCCCCATGTCTGCCATGGAAACTTAATGTTAGCCCTGCTGGGTTTTAGTCTTGCTTCGTTCTGGTTCTTTCTATTCCCCTATTTGTCCCTTTGGAATTGGAATGCTTACCGTGTGCCACTGCATGTCGGAGGTAGGAGGTATTCTTTTGATTTTTACAGGGGATCACAGCTTGAGTCTTAGAGGAGATTTTGGAATTGGACTTTTGATCAGTACTGAAACTGTTAAAAATTTGCTGACTGTTAGAAATGAACTGAAGACATTTTGCACAAAGAAATAAGTATGAGTCTTTCGTGGTGCAGAGGGGAAATGTTGTGGTTTGGATCTACAATTTTTCCCCTGCACTCTCATGCACTTAGAGGCAGAGCTTTTGGAGAGTGGTTGGATCATAGGGCGTGCTATATTCGTTGATGGATTCATCCACTGAATTTAGTGACTGTTGTTGGAAAGAGGCCTCATTGGAAGAGGCATGTCAGTTGGGCCATGACCTGAAAAAGTATTTTCCACTCTCTATGTTTTCCCTTCAATTCCTGCTTCCTGCTGCCATGACATGAGCAGCTTTTCTCCTTTCAGGCCCTTTTGCAAGGGCCCTTCTGAATTGGAGATAGACGACTAGGGACAAAAGCCTCTAAAATGTGTCAACCAAAATAAGCTCACCCTCCTTTAAGTTGTGGGTGCTCAGCATTGTGTCTCAGTGACACAAAAGTGATTAAGACACCCTGCTGTCCACATGATAATGGAATGCCAAATTAGGGAAGGAAATAATGTTCAATTTCATTTGTCATTAAAGAAATGTAAATTGAAACTATGATGAGATACAGTACATGGTTATTAAAGTGACAAAAATATAAGAAACTGACTAAATGTTGGTGAGGGTGAAGAACATATCACTCACACCCATTTACTCAACTGGAATAGGTGTGTAGAAGAAAAACCTACGTACATACAAGTTTCCATAAACCCGAATTGAAAAGTTACCCAAATATTCACTAGCTGGTCTATGGATAAAATTCTCCAACACAGAATATGATTCAGTACTGAAATGGCAAAGGCCTATTCTATACTATGAAAAAAGATCTCACAAGTCTCATGTTACATGAAGAAATGCAGGCACAAAGGATTATACACTTAAGAATTTTATTCATATGAAATACTAGGAGAGAAATATGTCATAATCAGAAAACGTCATTAGTCTCCTGGGAGTATGGGTTCAATAGGAGACTGAAGAAAAAATTGGAGTGATAAGAAATATTTTGTATTTCAATTGTGTAGTTTCATTTTTTGCTTCATTTGTTTTTCAAGGCTCATCAAATTACTTAACCATAGTAAATATAACTGGTAATTATACTTTAATATTATCTATATTTATTAGAAAAACTAAATCTTACCACACAAGATGGATTTTCACCAGTAGACAAACACTGAAGGTACAGGAGAGGTTTTTACATAGGATAAATTATTAAGATGAGAGTGCACTGATACATTAAAGAATAAAATGCAAAGTAAGACAGTATGAGTTAACATAGATGAATGTTCATTATGAAAGTGTAGCATTGGTGAAATTCAACAAACTGAATTAATTAAAACACACATGGAAAAGACCGCAGAAGTCACGATGGTGTTATATGTCTTCAAAATATTCTAAGTTATTTTCTGACTAATTCCTATGTCCCTTTCATCAAAATGCACTTAGTGATTTTTTTCATCAGACACTAAAATAATTAAAAACAAAACTATATATACCATGCAATTCACAGGCCCGGATACAATTCAAAAGGACAGAGCAGAAATGTAATTAAATATATAACAAAGAGTTCAAACGGGAAAAGAATTACAATGGTAGATTTAATCCCATAAACGATGCCCGACACCCACAACTCTGTAGAGGAAAGGATTACTCTCCTCATAGCTTGGAGAGGTTTCAATGCAGGTCTCAGCTGACTCCATGGCGAGGAGGCATGGACAAGGGGCATGGACGAGGAGAAACAGGCCATGGCAGGGAAGCAGGATGCAAAGACCTCTCGAGGGTGATGGGTGGGAGATAGACCCTTCCAGGCCACACCCCACATTACCCACCACTTCCCAACATCATATTTAGCTATCAACCAATTCATTGATGAGTGATTATGATCACTCCTCCATGACCCAATCATCTTCCAAAAGTCCCAGCTGTGAGCACAAGAGACTTTGGGAAACATTTAGATATAAGCCATTAAAATAACTAATAAAAATAGTTACTTCTTAAAACTTTTTGCTGTTTTTATTTTAGAGAACAAACACAAAAAGTGAACGGGAAAACACTGAGTAATTGAATTGAACCGAATGTAGTTAACTATGGACTTTGTGCTTTAAATAGTCTACTTCATTAGTTTAATCAAATACCTCACACTTTGCTTTATATCTTTTATTTCTCACTCTTTTTTGTTATTAAAAATTAAATTTGATTCCTGAAGAATGTAGATGCAGAAAAAGTAACTAAAAATAAAACCTGCCTTAAAGCACTGCCTGATGTAAATGGAGCATTAAACTCTGTAAATAATTTGGCTGAGAACATTTGGTAGAGGGTAAACACATTAAAAGTAACAAACTGAAATCAGCTAACATTAGAGAAAGACAAAAATTAGGTAATCAAGCATTTGAAAGGTATAAAAGACAATTTAATTGCTCAATATTTTCGCTACATGTAGTCTATCCATGTAACATTTCATTTGACTTCTTAAATGGCTATAAAATTTTATGAAGTTTCACATTTTCGTTATCATTTCACTTATGAACATTTATGAAATGTAATGTTTATACAAGATATAACAGTGAATTCTTACAAATTATAGAAAATTTAAGTATGAAAAACACATTTTAGCTGGGCATGGCAGTGCACACTTACAATCCCAGCACTCGGGAGGCTGCGACAAGAGGATCGCTGCAAGTTCAAGGCCAGCCTGGGCTACATAGTGAGTTCCAGGCCATTCTCACTGGAATATGCAGTGAGACCCTGTCTCAAAACAATTCATTTTTTTAAATAGTAAAAGAAATTGTATAGCAAGATACAATATAGAGTATACAGATTCCTCATATCATGTCTATGTGTTTGATATATAATTTATTCTTTTTTCTTTCTCTTAGTCTCCTCATTAATATTTTTACACACATATTTATGCCTCAACTCTACTCAAAATACTAAAATAAATATATTTTAAAACAAGAATCTTACAAAACTATGAAAAAAATTCAAATTACCAAATTATCATAGGTATATATTACAATATTTTAGTAGTCTTTCATGTTCTTATAATTGTGGACTTTATTTTGTTTCTAGTCAAGGATCCAAAGAAAGCTGTCACATAATTTTGATTTTTTTAAAAAGACATTTATTAAAAATAATTATTGGCCAAAAATTAAATTTTCCATACATTTGCATGTAGAAGTACTAGTAACAAAGACTTTTGCATATTGCAGAAAAGCTTTATTGCTGTATATTACTTACTAAATCCAATGTAATGAGCAAGTGTTTTTTCCAGTCTTGTGTAAGTGGTGACAAATTCAACTTCCGTATCTACCAAAGGCTCCTTCGTACTACCAATACTTAAAACAAATGAAGTTGTTCAAAATATTTGTAGAAGGCTGCTTGACATGATACTCATACCCAGATTTTGAATATCCAGAATGTTTTAGGAGTAGGCAAAATTCTGAATGTTTTGTCTACCCTCCCGATATTCAGGAAAGGACAGTGTATAAAAAGGTGCTTCAAATGTTGTCATGCAAGCTCACATGCACCAAAGAATTGAATTTCTCATCCTCACTCTAGCTAGAAGTTCAGCTGAATTGCATTTTAACATGAATGAATCATCACGTCTAAGAAAGTGTACTAGACCCTAAAATATTTAAGAAGCTCAGAATCCAGCCGGGAAAGTACAAGTGCAGGGAATCATACTATCGAGAGTAAGTGCTAAATAAACATCCTACAGTTGCTAGTCAAAATCAGGACAGTTGTGGAGACACAGGGCAAGAATTAGGGGGTTGACATCCAAGGTGGGCAAATGCTAAGAGCATTGGCCTAAAGATGGGGCCAAGATTGGGACTTCTGTGGATACCAAACAGTTTCTCTCAGGTGGTGGATGTGAGGATGGCTAGGTGAGAGATGAAGGAGGACTTTTTTTATGCATTTCTCTTCCTGTTCCCTCACCCCCACTACCCTTCTCTTTTGCAAAATATCTATCTTTCTCTTTCCAATTATCTATCTTTTATTTTGCTCTTTATTTTTTAATCTCTCCTGTAAGAGAATTTAAACCAGAATCCGCGACTTACATGCGTAGTATACCCACCAAATCATTGCTATGAAAAAATCCAGCCTTCAGTTAGCCATCATATCTTCCCATAATAATCCTTTATGGTCAAATTACTTGGTCTTGGTGACTAAAATTCTGCTCAATGTTACCTATGAGATCTAGTGTCCTATGTAGAAGATGAGGAGGGTTTGTACATGGTAAGAGAGGGCACCTTGGTATTGGTGGAAACTGAAATTTGGGGGAATATTAAATGGTGTTTTTCTACGAGTTCACTCTGGCTCAGGGTGAAGCTAGGACAGGGAAACTGGGTTTACAACAGTGAGGCACAGTGAAGGGACAGTGGCTACTGTCCAACTCCGAGATATGTCCCGTGCAAAAATGGGGTGAGATGAGAGAAATTCCCAAACCACCCCGTGACAGAGCAAACTTCAACAATGGTAAAGCCATCCTAAAGCTGGATTTCCCAGATTCCCTAACTGTGAAATAATGGCCAGAATTTAATCTCCCCAAGATGAAAATAATAGTTTTGGGTTTTTACATTAGTAGAGATAGAAACAGATTGTCTTCAACACAGTATTACAACTTGTCTGCAAGTTACATCGATATCATATATTTAATTGTTGATGAAATGATTATAACCTTGCACAATTCTAATTAATGAAAAACATATTAGAATCTTAAGCAAACTACCTGTATTTCTGACATTAGATTGAAAATTATTGCTATCAGCGAAATAGTTCATGTCATTTAGAGAAGTTACACAAAGCTCCCACGTAGTTAAAATAGTTGTTTTTGAAAACCACATCAGAATTTCAACTTCTAAGTATAATTTTGTGTTTAATTGTATTTATTCCAATGTAAATATAGTTAATACATGAGAGTTATTTGCAATTTATCACTAAAAAAACCTATAAAACAATCTGTCCATAATTTACAAAGTTTTATACTCAATTTAATTGTATACTTATCTAACTATTCAAATTCTTCTTATGAGCATATTTTTAGCAAAGCAAAATTAGTTATTAAGTAGGAGTTGAGGATTATAGAAAACATAGATATTTTAACTCAGTGGATATTGACTATAAATGGTTTGCAAGAGAGCAGATTTAATATAGGACAAGTTAGAACATTCACCCACAAGCCAAATGCAGGAAGAGTGCCGAATCTACACTGGAGACCTGAAAGAACCAATCAAGGGCTGGGAGCCCACAGCACTGTCCCGTGTACGTCTGTATCTGCACTAAATGGCTGAAGAAATCTATGCTGGAACCAGGATATGATGCTCGCAGCAGAGATGAAGACCAGATCTCCCCCAAAGCAAACAGCAGTTATTCCCAGCGACAGCAAGGCCCCGAGCTTCTCAGGCAACAAGAACAGCTGAGTTCCCCGTGGGACAACCAGCCGCAGCAGAGCTTCTCCTGGGAAACAGCAGCCTGCTATCTTCTGTTCCCATTCTTTATGTTGTGTCCACAGCAATCCTCAGATGGATCCTTTACGCCCGGAACCACACCAACTCAGTCCAGCTGGGACTTCCTGTGCAAGTTGACCATATCAGTCCACCACAATATTCCTTACCTAAAATTTATTTGGTTACTTTTAATCATTAATTTTTCAGTTTTGGTATGACACCGTTGTTTTTACTGTTTTGGTGTATTGCTGACTGGACTAATGATTTTTTTATAATAAATTTTCAATTTGTTAAAAGTGTCATAATTGTCAATACTATCAAATACATCCTAAATTTACAAATGTGAAAGAAGGAAAATAACATTAAAAACTTCAACAATGATAATTTCAGGTTTTTATTCATTTGCAGTTTTCTCAACATGTGTTTATTATGGGATTATTATGCATTAAATTCTTATTTAAGCAATTTAGATAATGTGGCACTTTCAATCGCATAGAATACTTACCACTTATGCCAAATATGAGTGAGGCTATCCATGAAAAGCTTTATATAAACTAGTCACTTTAAATTCATGGCACACAAGATTTTGAAATAAATTTTAGTCATACAAGATAAATTTTTACTTTTTGAAATACTCAGTATATAACAGAAATTTTGTCTTTCACCTTTCACATTATTCAGTATATTCACGGAATGAAAAGTCATGAGAGTTTTGTGTACAATCTGTAAAACTTCTAAAAGAAAACATACCAGAGAGATTCTTGTGACCCAGGGTTAAGCAAAAGTTTCTTATCTCACATAAAGTGCAATGCATCACTCAAATTGAAAAAAAAAAAAAAATATGCCCTTGCAAAAATACTGAATGAGAAACAAAAGACAAATAGCAGAGTGGGAGAAAAGTTTGGTAAATCACACATCCGATAAATGGTTTGTATAGTTAATACAAAGCCATTTCAAAACTTAATAAAAAGAAAACAAATAGCATGATAAAAAATATGCAAAGATTTTAGCTTTGTTTCAAGGAAATATATGCATTTCAGAAAAGACCATAATAAGATGCTGAAAATTACTAATGAGAAAAATTCAAATTACAGCCATATTGAGAGAGAGAAACAGAGATAGAGGGAGACAGAGACAGAGACAGACAAAACTAAGAGACAGAAAAAGGATCCGAGAGAGGATTGAATAACAAAATCATGAAAATTGTATTTATTGGCCATCGGTGACTAAACATCATACAGGTACTCTTTACAGTATTGTCGTATTTTGGTGTTCAAATTTATATGAAAATAAAAGATTACAAAGATTTTTTTAGGGAAACAGATTTGTACAACACAAAATGATAGCAAGTGATTAGACTGAATTTGAATGAAATATGCATGACAGTAATTTTACTTTTCTACATTTCTAGGACCTCTTTCTTAAAGGTGATCAGACAGCTTGTTTTATGACAACAGCTTCATACTTAACTAGGAACAATCATCTTAAGTTCAGCCAATTACTTCAGAGCATTCTACCACACTTCCTCCTGTTTTACTACTGCCGAGTTACTTATAATTACTTTAATGTTTCTTAATGTTTATATTTTGGGGCGGGGAGTTAGCAAATTCATTAAGCACAATTTCAATTTCTTCTAACTCGCTCTTCCTTATTTAATTTTCTGTGCTATTGGGCATAGCCTATTCCTTTAAAGATGAGTATCATACCAGTATTAGATGTTAATAGAAATATGAGGAGGAAAAAAAAAAAGGTTGAAGATATGTGAAAGTAAAAAATGTAGCATCGAATAAGCAAAAACTTTAGAATTAGTTTCATATTTTGCAAATAATTCAAGTGTTAATTGCAATTTTAGACATTTTGACCATAAGTCCCTACTTAAATATCAAAAACTAAAATTAAATTTCTAATAACTTATTATTGAAATCAGGTACTTGTACCATTTGGGGAGAAAAAGTAGGTCATTTGGAGCCCTAGACCCGAAGATGAGAATCCACGGCACCTTTTTTCCTGATTTTTAGTAGATTTGGTTGATGAGTATTGGCCTATACATAATATCTTATTAGGTAGAAATAAATACTAAACCTTGCTGAGAAGCAGATCCTTTCATTAGTCACTCATGAATATTTCACATTGAATAAAATAAATGCCAAAATTTAGTACCAAGTCTGCAAAACCAATGAAGGTTACTAAAAGATTTTGACTACAATGAAATCAGTAAATTAAATTATGAGAGGTGGAAGCAGGAGATGAAAAATGACAAGGGACTTTGTGTCTGGGAACACGGACCATTTTCCTTGGCTTGAAGTTGCAGTTTGAAAGGAATTAAACCAAGAATGATTCCTGGAAGAAGGGGGTCCTGAAGTCAGTAACGAAACCATGAAATGGGGTTACAGTTTATATACTTTCAAAAATAAACGCTGGGGCAAAGGATTCTGGGTAAGCAGTTCTTTTAGTAGTTCAAGGACACTGAAGGATGATAATCAGAAAGTCAGGGGTAACCAGTGCTATCCAGATGCCATCAGCCAGGTTGAACGGGCCCAACAACGCAGTTTAGTGTCTATTGCATACCCTGTCTGAAAGAGTTAGCTGTATGGCATTCCAGATTAATGCACAAGTACATCAAAGGTTCCTCTTTAAGCTAAGCAGGCCTGGCGCTCTGATATTGTTACCTTGTTTCCCAATTAAAGAATATGAATTTTAATTTTTAAGTAGTTTTCCGTTAATTAAAACATACCATGAGTATAGTCACTGTCTCATGTAATAAACATACGCCTAGTGTTTACTATTTAGTACTTTTCTAGAATTTCACCCTCTAATCTCTTATTATGTTATTGAAATGTTACATTAAAATTACACTGAATAATTAGCAAATTAATGGAAAGATTTTTTTTTTTTTTAGTCAAATCAGATTCCAGTATATGGGAGATTTAAAAATGGAAAGTATTATGGTTGTTCTGAAAGAGATTTTGATCATTTTGCCTCTTTTATTTTAAACATGCTCAATTTAGACATTACTTACTTAGCACTACATTAAATGTACTAAGACTTGCACGTACACTGAGTGTCAAAATACATTTCTCACACATTCTTCACATAGCTAGCAAAACCCAACTGCAAATTTAAGAAAACATTTTGTTGATATATACAGTATTGTTATTATGTATTGATGAATATAGATCAATCATTTTATAAGAGCCAACAGAATTTTTAAAAAATGAAATATAAACCCTTTTAAACTCTGATGCCAAAAATTTCTTCAGTTTTCTTAATCTCAGAGTAATATTGAAACCTACAATGTAATCCGCTGTTGATGGTGATATTTGTTACTGTTCTCTGTACAAGCACAAGGGAGATCAAAGAAAATGGCATCTTTTCTTTTCAAATAACCACCAACCATTCAAGGCTTGCTAAATTATTCATGAATGATGTAACAGTCTTCTGGGTTAATAATTTATAACTACACCGAGAGACTGTGTAAGATAAAATGTAACTGGCAAAGAAATCAAAGTTTTGGCAGCTTTTATGACACCAATTCATCTGGCTTTTTTTGTCCTTGATCATTGCACCGTCTTTGGCAGGCTACATGCTCAGAGACCAAGTGGCCTCCATTGACATGCGGGACCCTTACACTGTAATAAAAAAGACATTTTTCTTTACTATGGAATGAGAGGTAATTTTTAATTTTGACTTAGGCATTATTATTTTTTAAATTATTTTTAAAAGTATATGACTTCCTTTTTCAGTTCTATTTTTTTTTACTCTAGTATTAAATATCGTATACGGCTAGAATGAGTATGGATAATGTTTTATTGGAACCAGGTTCTCTGCAAAATATTCATTCTCTTCCTAGATAGAAGAAATGTTTACTCAGAACAGTGCAGAGTTATATATGAGATTTTCTTAATTCTTATATTAATTTTTCTAACAATGTAAAACTTTTGCTTGAAATATAGCAAATTAAATCTTTTTAACAATATACCCGGGTATGATGGCACACACCTGTAATCTCAGCACTTGGGAGACTGAGGCAGGAGGATTGTTATGAGTTCAAAGGCAACCTGGTCTACATAGTGAGTTCGAGTCCAACCTGAACTACATAGCAACATTCTGTCTCAAAAAAAATTAACAATATGAACACACCAGGTTTGCAAAGGAGCGATACTTGGTTCTAAAATTATAAAGACAAATGATAAATAGCAATTATCTTCAAGGAGATTATTTGCTACTTATTCTTAATAGAAATCTTATTAAATGATTCAAACTGGTTTACTAATATCGGCATTTAAGTTTTGAAAAAGCAATTTTAACACTTTATTTTTCACAATAGAATTCAAGAATTGAAATGAGTCTTAAATGCTTTTTAATTCAACTCTTCCATTTGTAGGTATGAAAGTGAAACACATAGAAATCGGTTATATTAGCCCTACTCCAGCAGATGTTTGTATTACAGTGCTATTTCCTGAGTTATCATTATGCCACATTGACTGTACCTGCTGTGTTTGTGTCTATTGGGATTATCATTTAAACCATTGATACATAATTAGCATATCAAGAAAATCTTTCCTCTATTTATTTCATGCAAATAATTCTTAGAAAATGACAACAAGTACGATTAAGTTACTATGCTGCCCAGATCAGATGCTACAAACTAATTCTTTCCACAAGCAAGATTTATTTGTTCTGGAGAATGTGAAAGTAAGGTTAATCTGCTAAGAGTTAAATTTTAAAGAGTATGTACAATGGTACACATTTGGTAATTCTCAGGAGTTTGATTACACACACTGGGAACTGTACAATTGTGTGTCTGTCTAGCAGCAAAGATGTTGTGAGCCTAACAGTTTGTCACTCAGGACTCACGACTCTGCATGTTCTAACAAACAGCTGACTTGACTTATTTATGCTGACCTCCTGCCCCCTGAAGAACATACGTAACGTGACACCCAGAATATCTAAAACTACAAGGAAAATTAAAGTTGAAAGTGTATCTCTCAGCGTATACTACATTAAAATCAAAATGGATCAAAGATCTAAACAATAAAACAAAAACCTTAAACCTGGAAGATAAAAGAGGTAAAACATTTGAAGACATAGGGATAGAAAAAGATTTTCTAAACAGAACAACAATTGCATGAGAAATACCACCAAGAATCAACAAACGGGATTACATCAGACTAAAAACTTCTGTACAAGGAAAGAATCAATCAGTAGAGTGAAGAGACAACTTACAGGACAGGGCAAGATTTTTGCCAACTACTCCTCAGACGGAGGAATAATACCTGGAATATACAAATAATCTGAAATAATTAAAGCACCTAAAGTTAATGATCCATTTTTGGATTGGGTCTTTAAATTTGGGAGGTTTAATTTTTTTGAGTTCTTTGTATATTCTAGATTTTAGACCTTTGTCTGATGGATAGCTAGCAAAGATTTTTTCCCAGTCTGTGGGTTTTCGCCCTACTCTATTGGTGATTTCTTTTGCTGTGCAAAAGCTTTTTAATAGCATGTGGTCCCAAGCACTGATTTTTTGTATTGTTTCCTGTGCAGTCTGGGTTCTGTTCATAAATTTTTTTTCCTACCCCTATGTCTTCGAGGGTTCTTCCTATTCTGTTCTCCAGTAAATTTAATGTTGCTGTTTTAATGTTTAGATCTTTGATCCACTTTGATTTGAGTTTAGCACATGGTGAGAGACATATATCTAGTTTTAATTTTCGACATATGGTTAGCCAATTTTTCCAGCACCATTTGTTAAATAGGCTGTCCTTCTTCCAGTGAGGGTGTTTGGCTTCTTTGTCAAAGATGAGGTATATGAGTGTGCCTGAGGTTGTTTCTGCATCCTCCAATCTATTCCATTGATCCTCAGGTCTGTCTTTTTGCCAGTACCATGCTGTTTTTAATACTGTAGCTCTACAGTATAGTTTTATGTCTGGGACTGTGATGCCCCCTGCTTTTCCCTTGTCGCTTAGGATCGTTTTTGCTATTCTTGGTCTCTTGTGGTTCCAGATGAAATTCATCATTGTCCTTTCTAATTCTTTGAAGCATGTTAGTGGTATCTTGATTGGAATTGCATTAAATCTGTATAGTAGTTTAGGAAGTATAGCCATTTTCACGATGTTGGTTCTTCCTACCCAGGAACATGGGATGTCCTTCCATTTTTTGATATCTTTTTCAATTTCTTTTTTTAAACCTCCCAAATTTAAAGACCCAATCCAAAAATGGGCAACTGAAATGAATAAACATTTCTCAGATGAAGAAATAAAAATGGCAAATAAATATATGAAGAAATGTTCAACATCACTAGTCATTCGAGAGATGCAAATCAAAACAACGTTAAGATTCCACCTCACTCCAGAAAGAACCGCATATATGGAAAAATCAAC